>CM074149.1:631909-805327 GCA_037178625.1 Skeletonema tropicum
GAAGTGAAAGCGCAGGAGTATCTCCGTCATCTGCTGGGCTTGTAAAGTCGAGTCGTTGGCTTTCATTTATCTTTACATCGTCGCATCGGTGACAACTAAGTAGTAGTAGTATGTTTACTGCACAACATACTGTTACTGTAACCAATCAGGAAGATTCCTTATTCAATGTTCACTAGCTTCCATAATGTAACCAAGGGCGTGGGGCGCGCCCACAGGAGAGCCCGGAGTCGCAGAGTGTTAGAATTTTTGTTCAGTCGCGAGCAGGAAGGAGTACCTACATAGATCACCCTGTTCCAAGCAAAGAGATAGAAAATACAAAAAGTGCCCGTATAAGTATAATCCCGCCCACATAGGAAACCTTGTGGACCTCGTTGTAAGATCTGTCTTAGCTAGCTAGATTATTTTAGTATTAGTAGCTACTCTCTCTAGACGCGAGGGTCGGTAGAGAAGGATAACTAGAAGGGCCTGCTGGGCACGAGTTGATCGACGGAAGTGGATGACTAACGCTTGCAGGCGAGATTGAATTGTTGGAGGAAGTGGATCTTGGGTGCGGTCGGTGAGACAAAGGGTGACCGTAGATTTCTGGTGGGCGGGTTTGGATGGGGACCACGTGGGAGAATGTCATATGCGGAGTGGAGCTTTGGCTTTGGAGGGATTCGAGGTATGTACATCTTGGCAGCCTGAGGTCGATTAGAGATTAGAGAGCTGTTGAATCGGTTTGTCACCAAAAGGAATCTGCGGCTGCGGTTGGGGCATATTGCCCAGATTTGTAGGAGTTTTGCGTCCGTGAAGAATTCGAACACCGTCTCATTCTCTCGGCATTGTTGGTGGTGGTGATATGCAGTATACAGGTTTGTCGCTACACAGTGCCGCGCGCGCCGCTGTTTTTATCAGACAAAATGTCTTCACACTACAATACTACTTACACGCACGCACTCGCTCGCGCGCGGGATAGTGGGCGCTGTTGGTACTCTCTTGTGGGCGACGCTTTGGCCCCAACAACAGTGGATTATCGGGTATAAATCAGCTAAATATGCCCGTGAAATGACAACAAATACCCTATAATGACCCAAAATATCCTGTGAAACCATTCCCCAACCAGACTAAGAAGTATGGTATGTTTAGGGCCGCCCTCTATCCCGCCCGGTACAATAGGCCTAATCATCCAAGCTTCATCTTCAATCTTCATCTTCAATAAGCCTTCCGTTGTCATTACATCATATCAGGAAGTAAGTATTGTATGTACAATACTTTAGAGCGAGAGACACACAAGTCTGTTAAATGTAAAATGGTCTATCGACACAAGAGGACATAAGACCGGCTAACACTCATCATAATGCAAGGCAACGATGATACTATGGACGAGGGAGGCGGAAAGGATGATGGCGAAGGCGGAAAGAGGAAGAGGAATGAAAATGAAAAGGCAGCAGCAATAAAAAGAAGTGATGTCGCGGATGAGAGAGCAGCTGCTACTTTCGACGGAGAGGATACTGCAACTACAACTATGCTTGTTCCCACCAAGATGCAAGATGGCGGAAGAGACGAACAAAATCAAGAGCAAGAGGACCACCAATCGCAACACCTAAGTCAAGGTCAAGGAGAAACTACCGCCTCTAACAGGCCCGACTTATTTCAACTCTACTCAGATACCAACACGCGAATGCTGTCGCTATTGGGGATAGAACAGACTGGAAATCCCAATGATGGCGAACAACAAGAGGTCTGGCGCCAGATCATTGGATTTCAAGGGATTGGAGAAGAACGGCGACGACGACGCAGCAGTGATAGTGGAGGACGAAGAACTAGGTTGTCAACAGAACTTCATTCTTCGGCATTCGAGAATTTATGGATTCAGCGTGGTGAGTTAGACGGGCCTCTACCTCTACAGGGACAACCACCACGACAACAAGAGCAAGAGGATGATAGGCGTTGACGACCTGAATTAACAGTAACGTCCAGAGCCAGAGACATAGAGGTAGAGTTTATGTAAAGTTAAGGTCGAACACAAGTAAATAAGAAGTCACTCCGTGAAGCGCCCCCGGAGGGACGGTTGGCACGCCAAAGTAGTTTTGTTGGTACGTGTAAAACAGAGAAGTGAGAGCAAATAGGGAAGAAGGTCAAATGTAAGAGAGGATTGTAATTTGTCCAAGCATACAAGCATAGTAGTTCATGGTATACTTATGTATATGTAAAGTATGTATATTGATTATACTTTAGTGTTACAAGTTTTCATTATTTGATGTGAGGTCATTGTACCAGTTAAGAAGAAATTCACAGCCACCTTGGTAAGTCCTATCGATGTTTCGGTCGAATCGACGGTGTGTTTGATCTTGTCAGAGTTCGTTCAATTCGCCTCTGATCTAAATAATGAGAGGAGCTAAGTCGTTCGGTCGGTCCGGGCCCTTTGGCGTGTCCTTTGGCCTTCACGGGCATTTTCGATCGACTCTTTCTTTGATTGGCTTGATTTGACCCCTTGCCCCCCCCGTTTTTAGAATTTTCGATTGACTCTTTCTTTGATTGGCTTAGATTTGATTGTTCAGGGGGGGACACCCCCCCTTGTTCCCCCGTTTTTAGAATTTTCGATTGACTCTTTCTTTGATTGGCTTAGATTTGATTGTTCAGGGGGGGACACCCCCCCTTGCCCCCCCGTTTTTAGAATTTTCGATTGACTCTTTCTTTGATTGGCTTAGATTTGATTGTTCAGGGGGGACACCCCCCCCTTGCCCCCCCGTTTTTAGAATTTTCGATTGACTCTTTCTTTGATTGGCTTAGATTTGATTGTTCAGGGGGGGACACCCCCCCTTGCCCCCCCCGTTTTTAGAATTTTCGATTGACTCTTTCTTTGATTGGCTTAAATTTGACGAGATGCATGGAATAGGAAAGATGACACATAAGGACGGGCGAGTATGCAAGGGTATTTGGGAGAACGGAAAGATTGTATATGAAGGAGAGTTGAACGAAAATGGGAAGCCACACGGAAGAGGCAAATGGACCTACTCGGATTCGGTGAATGGAAGAGAGGAAAGAAGTGTGGTCAGTTTGAAAACATTTATATTGTCAGGGTCGAGGTCAGCGAGCAAGTCTACTACGAGAACGATGAAGTCAAATCGGACTCAAACGTGAAGCGTGAAGCACTGGATGCAGACACCGATAATGAAGATGCCCCACCGAGCAAGCGCCGTAACATTTGCGTTACTAGGTAAGAAGATGAGGCAGAAAGGAAGAATGTGTTTTAAGTAATTCGGATTCATATGTGGATTCACAGAAAGAGAAAGTGAAGAATTATAAATCCCAAAAAAGGGCGCTCACCAATCATTGATTGGCAGTCTTTATTTATTTTAGTTTTTTAATATTAGGCACGCTCTCCCCTTATACGACGAGCCAGCTGCATATCCTTTGGCATGATGGTCACACGCTTTGCATGTATTGCACACAAGTTTGTGTCCTCAAAGAGGCCAATGAGATAAGCCTCACTCGCCTCCTGCAATGCCAAAATGGCTGTGGACTGGAACCTGAGGTCTGATTTCATGTCCTGTGCAATCTCCCTGACCAATCTCTGGAAGGGTGCTTTTCGGAGAAGAAGATCAGTGGACTTTTGGTAACGACGGATCTCACGGAGAGCAACTGTTCCCGGACGGTAACGGTGAGGTTTTCTGACCCCTGCGGCTGTAGGAGCAGATTTACGTGCGGCCTTTGTGGTGAGTTGTTTCCGTGGAGCCTTACCTCCAGTTGATTTTCGTGCTGTCTTCAATCGTTTCCACACGTTCACATTAAACCTCTTCATAGATAATCCCTCTCACATAAATCAATATTCTCCCAACCGTGTCTCAGTAATCACTACACAGCATTCGTAGAAGGCAATGTACAACCTTTATTACATAATTATTAAAGTGTTACATAACGTACTATTTGAATACTGCTATGTATATAAGTAGACACAATCAATATCGTAGTAGATAGCCGGTGCCTCCTCTCTTATTTAGAAAACCCGCGCAGCGGCTAGACGAGCGTCAGCGAGGCTAGTGTCTGATGACAGACACACCTCACGGCCTTCAACCTCTTTCCCGCCAGAAACTGTAAGTCAGTCACGGTTGCTCCGTGACTGAATTCTACTCTGCCTCCATCAAGTCGCATAGAGACTGCAGCATCGCCGCTACAAGTGTAGTCCTCATGAGCCCCATACATTTCCTTCTATACTATCGTTGCCAACTATAATGAACCACCAGCTGCGGCTCAGGCTCATATCCACGTCGCTACAGACATTGTAATGGTGAAAGACGGAGCTCGCTCTACGCTCGATTGGCCTTCATCAAGTCGCATACGAGGCTGTAACATCGCCGCTACAAGTGTAGTCTTCATGAGCCCTATACATTTCCTTCTATACTATCGTTTCCAACCATAATGAACAACTAGCAGCGGCTCGGGCTCATATTCACGTCGCCGCACACATTGAGATGGTGAAAGAAGGAGCTGGCTCTACGCTCAATTGGCCTTCATCGAGTCGCATACGAGGCTGTAACATCTCCGCTACAAGTGTAGTCACCATGAGCCGTATCCATTTCCTTCTATACTATCGTTGCCAACCATAATGAACCACTAGCAGCGGCTCGGGCTCATATTCACGTCGCTACACACATAAATGTGTCGCAAACAGCTAGCTCTACGCTCAATTGGCCTTCATCAAGTCGCATACGAGACTGCAGCATCGCCGCTACAAGTGTAGTCACCATGAGCCGTGTGTATGTCCTTTCGTACTATTGTTGCCAACTATAATGAACCACTAGCAGCGGCTCAGGCTCATATTCACGTTGCTACACACATAAATGTGTCGCAAACAGCTAGCTCTACGCTCAATTGGCCTTCATCAAGTCGCATACGAGACTGTAACATCGTCGCTACAAGTGTAGTTACCATGAGCCGTGTATATATCCTTTCGTACTATCGTTGCCAACTAAAATGCACCACTAGTAGCGGATGTTGCTTGAATTGACGATGCTAGACGCATAAAATGGTGTCAAAATACTGAGCTAACACGTTGCCCAAATCGATCATTATAAGGTTGCTGTGTACACTACAGATGGCATATCCGAGGTTAGAGTTGATATGTTGTCTATATGCATGCATAGAAGAGGTTTGCTGACTAAAACGTTCACAAGCACGAGTACATCACACAATATAGTCAAAATATGTGTTTTGAAGAGGGCACTGGGCTTGACAAAGATTGAGTAGCATATTGATATACGAGCTACAGATGACATACCCGAGGTTGGAGTTGATATGTCATCCACATGGATGCATAGATGAGGCCTGATTATTAAAACCTCTTACATCACTGATATATCACACAATAGAATCACTCAATGTGTCCTGATGAGGCATTTTTTGATTTGGTCGTGACTGAGTAGCGTAGTGTCATACGAACTGCAGATGACATACCCGAGGTTGGAGTTGATATGTCGTCCACATGAATGCATAGAAGAGGTCTGGTGACTTCAATCTGTAAAATCACGTGTGAATGCACAATAGAAGCACTAAATGTGTCCTGACAAGGGCATTAAAATGAGCCAAAATTGAGTAGTATAATGATTGTACGGACTTTGTAAGATATGTGTTAGGTCTGAATTGCTATGTCGTCCACATTGATATGTAGAAGAAGTCTGAGCTCTTCAACTTGTTGAATCACAAATGCCTTGCATAATAATCTAACGCTATTGCATCCTGACGATCAGGTCTGATTTGATGAAGTTAACTTTGTGTTGAATTGTTGCGTCTGCAGTAGCTTAGAGACCCCAAACACACAACCTCCTCGCGTTAAACGAAATATAGACAGTTTCGCGCAGTTGCTTGATATGAATAAATGTTATCTCTCAGAAACAAAACTGCCACTTTAAATGCGCTGCATTGTTGTCATATCTTGGAGCGGTAGAACCAGCCGATGGCAAAGTTTTTGTCACGTATATCCGCTGCCATTCAAACAGGACGTTCGCATTCCTTCAATCAACTTGAGCCAGCTCACACCTCATTACTTTTATATTCAATCATCAAATTGTTCCATTCATCTCTATTGATTTGTATCTTCTCCATCTTCTCACGCTCAGTAGTAACTGGATTGACCGTGCAAGTGTATGATACCAGCCCAGTGCCGACAAGGAAAGCATACTAATCGTCCTTCCTAAAGAATCCAAGTCGACGAGCGAGGCTGTACTCGTCTGCGCCTCCGTTGATGGTGTACCAACATGACTCTCCAATCGACAGGAACAACAAAAGTTCCAATAATAAGTTTCGCGCACGCATCATCGTTTCGTTGAGCTGCATTACTGAGTTCGCGTGACCTTTTTGTATGGGATGCCCGGCTGCACTTGATGAAGCTACTATGAGAAAAGGTCACGCAAAAGCAGTATGTTGAAGCAATGGCAATGGTTCTTACGGTCAATGATTGGTTGGCACGATGTGAGATCCCAAAAAGCGACCGCTGAGGAGGGTGCAATCCAGACAGTTGGCACGATGTGTAATCAATGATAATCACAGTTCGGGCGAAGCCCTCACAAAATACACTTCTCGTAATGCAGCGCCGTCAATGATTGGTTGGCACGATGTAAGATCCCAAAAAGCGACCGCTGAGGAGGGTGCAATCCAGACAGTTGGCACGATGTGTAATCAATGATAATCACAGTTCGGGCGAAGCCCTCACAAAATACACTTCTCGTAATGCAGCGCCGTCAATGATTGGTTGGCACGATGTAAGATCCCAAAAAGCGACCGCTGAGGAGGGTGTAATCCAGACAGTTGGCACGACGTATAAACAGTATTACTCACAGTTCGGGCGAAGCCCTCACAAAATACACTTCTCGTAATGCAGCGCCGTCAATGATTGGTTGGCACGATGTAAGATCCCAAAAAGCGACCGCTGAGGAGGGTGTAATCCAGACAGTTGGCACGACGTATAAACAGTATTACTCACAGTTCGGGCGAAGCCCTCACAAAATACACTTCTCGTAATGCAGCGCCGTCAATGATTGCTAGATGTAAGATTGTGAGCGATATTGTAGCGAGTTCGTTCAAATAAATTTGCCTCCGACAAAGAGACACACCTCTCTCAAAAGCAACTTCCAAACTTGCCGCCAACAAAACTATATCCCGCGCAGCTTGCGCGCAACCTCCCAACCATGGTAGGTAAGAGCAAAAGTACATAAGTACAAGCTAACCATGACCTCTTTAGGGCATCAGATGGACTTTATCGACTATCCAACTATCGGGTCACGTGGTCAATGGTATGGAAAGCTTAAGTTTAAACTATTGCAACAATCCCCCGGGGATTCTAATTTATCTTGATTTTGTTCTTCCAGATGGGAGTCTTTCTGTCAATTTTGATCCAGGGTGTGGTAATAGCATTAACCCCCATTAACCCTACATGCCCACACCCACGTGAAAAAGGGCCCCCTCCGGGGGCAAAAAACGCTAACTAAAAGTAGCCCTTTATCTAGTGAAGATGGGCCGGTAGGTCTACTATACATAGGAATTAGTATACCCTCATGCGAACCCATCTTCAGCCAAATCAAGTCACGCATCAACCTTTTTGTCCACGGGCAGGAAAAGTGACCGTTGCTTCTTCACACTTTCTCACAACATTCACCAACCACAAACAGCCAATGACACAACCACCATGATGCCATTGTGGACTGCCTAGTAGTACAAAATCGACACTGTGTCGTGCGCAACTTTTGATATATAAGCCGGAGAAGTCAATTTGTAGATCGCCTGCAAAAAAGTTGCGCACGAACGGACGATCTGTAGAAGAAACTAGCCATGCCCACGACGTAACGGAAATTGGTCGATGCATCTGATGTCGTCGACTAATGCCTCGGATAATCATCGTTGCCACCATTTACAATGCCGCCACGACGCAACAATCGATACTGTATATCCATATGGAGGCGTTAGTGTCTTGGTAGCCGCTTCTTCGCCCGATTACATCGTCCTGAACGTCGGCTACTTGGTGTCAACACATTTTCAATATTTTTTTACATCAACGCTACTGTGCAATAAAGAGGAGCAATAAACCATCTCCGAAGGCCACCATCTCTCTCCCTTGACTCTAATATGATTACAAACGACGGCTGGGCACTCTGGAGCAGAAGGAACGGCCATATGATGTCGCCTACACGGTTCAAAAAATACATAATAATTCGTTTCCGTCGAACACAACAATATCAACTGACAAATAATGCAAACAGCATAGATATCGATCAAACAAACATCAATATATCATTATTATGATAGTATACATCCATGGGAGTAATAGTGATAGTGAATATTGTGTGTAACATCATATTTATCAAGTATTACATTTGTAATAATTTACATAAAATACCAAGAAATAATAACATAGTATATCTGATATTAAACTCTAATTTGATGCATCACCAACACATAGAAGTCTTATATTGCAATTATATGATCGTGTGGTACAACGAAAACCACTCATCTGCTGTTATTGGCTCTTTACAAAGTTGATTATTACATACACTCTGGGAATGAAAATAGATTGCCTCTCACTCATAAAATGTGCTTGATCGTGTACTAGATGACGTTTATGAACACTCCAAGTATCAAAAGACGCCCCTCATATTACATATATCGATTGGAAGCAAGGAATGCCTCTCCTTAGGCGTATATCACCATGTAAACGTCCATGGGAGGGGTGAAGGGAGGTAAAAGTTGCACATTTTATGCCGCAGATGGCGACGTTATTTTCTTCATTTTCGATGAATCAACTGAGTATTGCCGTCGATGACGCTTAGATGATGATATATACTATCGGATAATTCAAGTATAATAGGTGTATTTACTAGTTGTGCATAACTGTGGCCATAGGAGTGGAGGACATCATGGTGAGGGTGTAAAAGATGAGATTCGGAGTTTAAATTTTGAGTGGTGCCGGTTAGCGAAGGCCTCAGAACGAAGGAATCGAACCCCCTAGCTACGGCCAAAACAGCGATTTGAACGTAGGAATAGTAGGACGAATTACTTGTGTTCGACCTTAAGTCCATTCTTATTTCCATAAAAGATTTCAACAGGTTCAGTCACAACTGCTTCAGCAGCGAGCATCTGCATGTAGTCAGCTAACGGCAGCGGAATTCGCCGCAACCTACTTAGAGGCTTAATGTCCATCTCTCAACCTGCAAGATATTCCCGTGAGATTTACACAGGAGCATCACAACTGCTTGAGCAGCATCTGTATGTAGGAGCTGCAGTGAATTCGCCGGCCTCTTGTTACCCCTAGGTGGCCATCTTCGCGGCCCCCCGGGGAGTCTAAAAATTTTGGCTAGTCTGCTCTATATAGAGGGGGGTCTGACTTTCGGAATAGTCACATACTAATTCCCTAGTAGCTACTAGTAGAAACAAGGAGGGGGGTCTAAAAATTCCTTGATTTGTGATTTGGAGGGGGGGTCTAAGCTGACCAGGGGGGTTTAGTTCGCGTTACTTCAGTTACTTCCCTGTACAATAAATAGAAGAAAGCACCCAAAAAATCTGGGATGGTAGATGATGTTATCGCATCTATCGTAATATTTGTAGCCGATGCGATGCCTTGTTTACTCCTTACTTTGCCCTTGCTATCTCAATTCTCAATAGTACAGCATGCTCCACTAAGCTTTTGTGCCTAAACTAAACTTTGGGCATTCCGGTGCAATAGAGGGACTTGTTTTTCTGCACCAGAAATACAAATCCCTACTCTATCACCGGAATAGCTAGAATAAAGTTTGCCTAAAAAATGAGCAGGATGCACATGCTATTATTTGAGATTTTTGGACGTGGAGCAGTGAAGGCCAAAGTGAATACAATGTTTTGCAGTTGTTTCCGGTGAAACGGAACACATGGTATGATAACTACCGAGGAAAGGGGGTGATCTACAAACGAGGAGAACAACAGCCAATTGAATGCTTTATTCAGAAGCTAACAGAACAACAACAACCATCAGTGCAAAGTGGGTTCTACAAATTTGAATGTGAAGTCAACGATATACCGCTAGAGTGCTACCCGATGAAAATGACAGAGTAGATGAGGGCGTATGGCCTCGCCGTCCTTTTATCAGATGGCACAACAACAACTGCGGGAAGCTAAGCCGCCGGGATATGTTGTGACCGAAAATACACACTTTCCTGGCACGGAAATGAAGCCAAAGAAGACAGGTAGTGATGGTTCTGTCCTTCGAGTGCATAATGTAGCGGCGGCAGCATGGATCATCCCATCCAATCAAAGCGAGTGTGTCAAGGCATGATTTTTAATGACAAATGTCAGCTCAGTCAACTCGTAGCGAGCGGAATTGGAAGGGTTGTATAGAGCGCTGTACCTGTACCACATACAATATCTTGGAATAGAATTGGGACCAGACGAAGATATTACCTACGCAATGGTTTGATAATGAGTCAGGTGCTTCTACGAGTAATCGGCCATTGAAGACAGGTCGGGACACACAATACAGCCCGAAGGAGATCTTCTGTTGCTGTTGGCAATACAGCATCTAAGGCAGAAGGTACCATTTGGAGTAATCAGTAAGCACGTCCGAGGACACCAAGATACGCTGTAACTGCCAAAAAGAAGAAGGAAACGGATGAAAGTGACTGCGATTGCGATTCATTAGAAACCACGGAAAGTGCATTGGGAAAAGAGAAAGACTTGGATGACAACGCATTGATCAACATTGCGTGCGATGAACTAGCGGGAGAAACGACGGCAGGTGCCATTGAGAACCCCGACCAACTACCACCCGAGCATGAAATATTACAGATGCCTTACAAGGGATCAAAAGCAGTTTTGCGAATAGGGAACAAGTGGATCACAGCCGGGATGCGAAGTCACGTCAATGAAGCGCGTCGGCGTCGTGAACCAATCCTCCGACAATATATCAAACGGAGACATGGATGGACATACGAGCAATATGACAATGTGTATTGGATGACGATAGGGGAAGTGAGACGGAAAAGCACCCTTAGCCAGCAGCGATTTACCTGCAAACTAATGCATGGCCTCCTCCCAGTGAATCACGTGAAGCAAGAAGCAACATGAGACACAAGTAGCGCAGTGCCCGAACTGTACCTGTACGCAGTGCGATGACGAAACAATAGCACACGTGTTCCAATGTTCCCACCCTGAGATGGCTGCGAAACGTGCTGAAATAATAGCAGCGATCCGGAAGAAAGGACTCCGGAAAATATCAAAAAGAATACTACTCAGAGTGGCGGACTTGGTAGAACAGTATGCAAACGGAGGCGAGATTCGAACCACATCAGGATCACCCGAGGGTAAAGCAGCACTGGAAGCGCAAAGTGACCTCGGTTGGGATGATTTCTTCAGAGGATATCTGGTTAAAGAATGGTATCGAGCATTAGAAAGTACTTATCACGGAGACGCCCACCAGCAGTTCTATCAATTCCAAAAATTGATCTGGTATGAAGTTGCACTACCGCAGTGGCACAGTGGCATGAGCGAGAGCGAAATAGACTAGCTCATGGATCCCAGTCATTTGACAAGCAGATAGAGAGTGCACATTTAGCAGAACAATTGGTATGGTACAACCAACATCGAGAGGAGTTGCCGCCAGGCTTTCACCAACGGTGGGCAAATCATAGTATTGACGAAATAAGCAATATGGATTTGGCTACTAGGCGATTGTGGGTGCATCACCTCAAGATAGGGAGACAAGCGGTCGAGACGCAAGAAGAATATAACGAAAGAAAGGTCAAGGAACTCTATCGTTTATCTTCAATGCATTCGGCCCACCACCACCGCCACCTCAACGACAGCGTGTGGCTGATGAAGCCGAGGAACACGCTAACGCTAATAGAGTAGTATTGCATCGTGAGAAAGGACAGCTGAGGAAGGACGCTGTCCTCAACGAACTCGAGAAATCGAAGACGTAATACAAGCATATGTGAACTAATCCTGGCCAGGAGACCACTCAGGTCTTCTGGCTTGGAGGGCGATCTGAGAAACAGCTGTGGAGGCTATATGAAGTACCAATACTGACGACGCAGCACACATGTTGGTTAGTCATAATTTTGCCCCTAGAGGGCTAATCTAAAGTACGTCTATATTATTTTACATCGGCTGAGTACAAATCCAAATCTGTGTTTACGCGCAACAGCTTGGCAAAGTGGTGAGCACGGCATTTGGCAGCATTGTTGAAGTTTGAGGACACTAATTCTGCATCCGCAGTTCCTGCTGCTAGCGCCAGATCTCGAGCCCAAGAAGTGTATTGCATGGACACATTACGCAACTTGTTGGGGTCCTTAGTTCTTGTTGCTCGTTGCCGTCTCTGTTCTTCCAGCGTCATCCGTATTGAAAGTAGCACGGATTGCTGCCGAGCCTTACCCTCAGAAGCGGAGGCGATAAGTTCAAGGTCTCGACGAGAATGCCCAAACTCACACCACCACTTGTTACCAAAGTCATCACCACTGTCATCGTCTTTGTTCTCTTCACCGACATATTTTGATAGTGATAGCGCCTTGTTGTACTCATCAGAATCATCTCGGCCAGCCGATGTTTTATCTTTGTTTGCATTTTGTCGACTCTGACTCTTACCCCACGCATTACTTGAAGCCAACCAAATTTCACTACCTCCACACTCCATTGCCTTGGAAACAAACGGCCAGTCTTTGTAAATTCGTCGTAGCCATGTTTCTGCCACCACACTTGACACTTATGGCTCAGAGAAAAGTCCTTCCGGGAGGCAATAGTTAGCACGCGTGCCATGGGGTTGAAATTGATTGATTTCTTTTTACTTTCCGAATTCGGACTATAGGAAGGAAACAAGTGACGTTCCGAGGAAATATCATCTGCTTGTTTTGAAGACATCATTGTCGAAGGTATAACAGATATGGTTCGCTTCTTCAAGATGCCTTTCCTCACCCTCACAGGGGATTCCTTCTTCTCCTCCTCGCTTTTAGTTGGCTCAGGAACACTGACGGATTTTGTATCGGGACAGATCTTGCTGCACGGCATCGGACTATCAACAGAAGTAGACGAAGCGGTGGAAGCTTCACTTGTGTCACCACTGGACCTGGACTGCACATCCTTAGGACTTGATGGCTTTTCAGGACTAGGTAGCTTTTCAGGACTAGATGGCTTTTCATGATCAGACATGGTGCTAGCAGCACTTGTCAGGGTCTCTTCAGGAGAGTGTTGCGCTTTCTCTGTAGGTGAAACAACACTTTCTTCAGCACCAGATGATGAGGTTGGTCCAACTGCATCGACAGTAATTGAGTCATCTGGTGATGTACTTGTCGGGTCATCTCTATTTTCGGTCTCTACGTCATCACCATTCTCGGCAGCGTCGTTTGACTTGTTCTTAAACAACCAAGGGAACACACAACAGAGAATGTTATCGTCACTGCCAGCTCCGTAATCGGGATAATCATAGGACAAGTGCTGCACTTGAGTCCACGCGTTTTTGCCTTCATGGCAGATCGGATATCTTTCCATTCTGCGTTTGGGTCTGTGTGGTGGCAGTACGAAGAAGTTGATAATATGATCATTTCATAAGATATGTACCTATGGCTATGGTCGTGAGTGTGTGGGGCTTTAGGTTATTTCTGTGCTACGGTAAACTACGTATCACTGGTATTGCAAACAAGAAAAGAATCGTGGATACGCCTTCGCTTTTGGGGGGGCTGAGACGACTCTTGAGTCGACTGAGAGCTACTTCTTTGTGAAGTAGATCTGCCACCTGTACTGTATAATAAATATGAAATTTGGTCATCATTAAGTGACGACGCTGTTATCGGGCCATTGTTGCTCTCATAAAGTGCTTGAATGGCAGCTAGTCCTGCTGAGCCGTTTGCCTTACAAACCGTTCTCCCGAATATTTGTGTGTAGTAGGTGCTTGGATCTGGGCTTTTGTAGGATCCTCCATAATGGTAGTTTCGTTGTTTCGATTTCCAAATTGAATCAGCTCGTTCTAAGATGTTTGATGGGGTTCTAGTGAATGCTTGGTGAGCCATGTTGGATGCGTTTGGAAAGTTGGACTTGTCGATGTTGTGGAGTGTTTTGTAGTCGCTGGGTGGAGGTGTGCCGTATAGGAAGTAATTAATTGTAGGTCCGAAGAGTCCTAGTGGGCTGATTGCAAAAGGAAGTAGTTGCATGTTATCTGAGTAAAGTTCTCCGATGATTTGTTCTCCGGTGAGTGTTATTTGTGATGAGCTGTCGGTGCGTGATGCATTTGAACCTCTGCCTCTTTGAAACTTGATCTTCTCTGCCGAAAGGAGTGACGCGACGATATTGTTTGATTTAGCGTTACTTCCACCTCGGGATGGAGAAGGGCAAGTGTCAGAGTTGCATGTGACCATGTCAAATCCAATTTTAGATAGTTTGCATCTGAAGTGGTTCTCGTTTGATACTATTGGGAGGTTGAAATGGGTGTCGAATGGTTTAATGTTGGATTTTTTGATGCTGCGGACTAAGCCTGTAGTTTCTTTACAGATTTTTGTGTCTGTGAGTTGGATGAAGGGAATGAGTGTTTCCATCTCTTTGTGCCACATATCTCTCCATTTGTTGTGCATCTTCGTTTTGAATTGTTTGCTGAGGTAGCTGCATTGATATAGATGGTCTCCTTTTGTGTCGAAGTCTTGTTTGCAGAAGGGGCATTTGAGTTGTTCTGTTGTTTCCCAAATGTTCATACGTAAACAGCGGAGGAGGTTGAATCTGAAAAGGCGGTTGTCTTGTCTATTTTCTTCATCGCTTCTTGGAAGGTCCAAAAGTCCTTGTCCCATCTTGCCGTCGATGATTTCTGCGATGTTGTGTGTGCTGTCGTTTGGAAGGTAATTGATCATTTTTCCACTTAGGCGAGAGGATGCTTCCTTGTTGATAATATCATGGCATTTTTGTAGTGGTGTATTATTGATGAAGGTTGATATTCCTTGAGCTGTATCATCTCCGGTGCATATCTTTGCTATTGCCGGTGCAAATTTGTTGAAGATTTGGAAGGTGGTAGATGGATTGGTCTCTCTATTTGCATAGAGTGATGTGATTGAGTCGGGTAGCATAAATCTTGTGCGCTTTGGTCCAAGAAATACTCCATTATAGATTGTGTTGAGTGTTCCTTTGGTTGCTAGAATTGAAGCTGGAATGGCTTTGTCTCTTGGAGTGTTGAGGCCGAGTCCTCCCATTTTTGTGCTCATGTTCATTAGGAGTTGTGAGTGGGTAGGTACTGTGTCTTTGTTGGTAATGGATTTGATGATGTGTGCATTGATATTGTCGAATGCTCTGGCAGTGAGACTATCCCATGTATCCCAAGCTTCTCCGATGCAAATGGAAGTATGAGCATGAGCATAAACATCGGCTGGAAAGAGATGATTTAGGCGTTGAGATGTGCATTGTCTGTAGAGTTGGATGATGGTTTGGTCGTCGTCGAGGCCGTTTAGGAGGTTGTCGGCGTCAGTTTGTATCTTCTGGAGATAGTCGGTGATGAATGCTTTTTGGAATGATGGCGAACCTATTGGAGAGCCTAAAATGCGAAGGCCGTTTGTTTCTTCATACATTACAGAGTCTTTGGTGGAATAAAGTGAGATTGCTTCTTGGAGATCTTGTGCGATAGAGGAGTTGGATTGAAAGTGAGCGTGAAGAACAGAATGGCCGGAGGTGGTAGTCATAATTCTTGTTTTGTCTGTGTTCATAACAGCTCCAAGTGGGATCCCGAGATCTTTGAAACGTTGTAGAAAGAAATGTACATCTTCGATTGGTAAAAGGCAGTTGGTGTCGTCGACATACGCCATTATGATGGGAGCTCCTTCTTTGCCGTCGTCGAGTGGTTGGTTGTTTTGAAGTCGCTTGGTGGCTCGTTCCATTAGTTCTGCATTGATTTGTCGGAGGATGTGAGTGAGGACGATTCCAGCGAATAGGGGTGAAAGTGGACAGCCTTGGGTGAAGCCTTCTTCTACTCGGAATTCTTGCCATGTGTTGGTTTCATCTTTGAATTTGGCTGTATGGAAGTCTTCGTAGAGCATGTTGGTGAATGGTAGTAGATGAGGGAACTCGTGTGCAATAATTTCTCTTAACTTGTGTCTAGATACCGCATTGAACATGTTTCGGATGTCTAAAGATACAAGTGCACGTGTGGGTAGGTTGCCAGTTGATTCAGGTATGGAGATGTATTTCTCAACTCCAAGGCGCATGGTGTGTACAATAGTGGAAATGCCTCCTTGTACTCCTATAGCATAGTTGAATGGAAGAAGGTAGGATGCAAAGTCAGACTTGTTTTTGGTAATGAGGAGGTTTGCTGTGATACGGCGAATGGCACTTGGGACACCGATGGGTCTTAACTTCTTTGGGTTGTTGACATCCTTGTGGAAAGCGACGAAGTAGATGGTGTTGATGTGATTACGCTCATGTTTGCCAAAATTTGCGTTTGCGATGTTTGAAAAGAAGGTTGCTAAATGTTGCGCTGTTGAGGAGGTTTGCATCTTTTTGTGTTGTTGAGGTACTCGTTTTTTGACAAGGCGTGCAAACATGTCTAATGAGTCGCCTTGGATGCCTAAAGCTTTTCCTTTTGGGAGATTTCGAATGCATTTGGTGACTTCGTCTGGGGTGAAAGTGATGGGGCTGGTGTAGACTTGGGATCTAGTTCTTGGTAATGTTGGCTGGTAATCTAAAGTGGGCGGATGGAGTTGTTGACAGATCTCGATGTTCTCTGGTGAATTTGGAGCAATAGGTGTGGCTTTTAATAATCTTGATGTAGCTTTCTTAAAATCATCGTCATCTGCTGCTTTTTGAGCTGATTGTTGTTGGCGCCGTTTTTGTTCGGTTGTATCGGCAAGAGATGTACTCTGAGGGCTGGTGGAGGTTACTGTGCGTGACTCTTCATATAATGCTTCAAGTTGGCCGGATCGAAAAAGTCTAATGCGACGTTTGATGAGTTGTGTGAGAGAGTCGCTTTTGTTGTGCGTAGTAGGTGCAAGGATGAGTTGTTCGTAGAGGTAAATAAGTTGGCCTGCTGCTATGTCGGCATTGTAGGCTGGAAGTGTTGCTTTTGTTTTGGGTGGCGATTTCTTGAGTTCGTTGGTTGCTTTGATGATGTCTTCAAGGAGGTCTAGTAATAAATCTTCAAGTTGCCATTTGACGCAAGGTAGGAGTGTAGATCTGAAAGGTGGTGGTTCAAACTGGTGGGAGTTAAGCCAGTCGAGGGCTTCATCCCAATGATTGTGTTGGCAGGAGCTAGTGGGTTCGTCGAATAAATAATTGGTAAGGATGTCACGATTTGTTTTCGTTCTAGATGGGGTGTGTTTGGAGAGTACATGGGTTTGTAGAGACTTTGGAGTGTTGAATAACTTTGGTTTTTTACATTGATGGCAGACAGATAAGTTGGTTTCTTTAAGGAAAGTCAAAGGTAGTTTATCGAGTTCGTGGATGTGTTCATCAGACAAATGTCGCTGCAAGGCCGATACATTTTCGAAACCTTTTGGCTTGTCAGCGTGTTGATGTTGGGTGCAGTGCACAAATGGACACATCCACGGGTTGTTTAGAGGGAGGGCGCCGATTTGCCACGATAGAGTTGGAACCATTTGTGAAGGCTGGCATCATCCTTCGTCATGATGTAGTTGTAGAGGGCCAATTTGAACGTGGGCCTGAGTTGCGCAGGAGGTTGCATAGTAGTAGGGCTGGGAGGAAACGATGTATGTTTGTTGCGCTTGTTTGATGAGTCGACTGTTTGTTGTTCTGGAGAGGAGACATAAAACTCAGTCTCGTTGGAGTCGATGTTGATGGAGTAAGAAAGGCTCATGTCATCGTCGTTGAGTTTGGGTGGACCTTTGCCTTTGGTTGATGATGTGGTTGAATCATTGTCTGCTGAACGAGGTGGCGGAGAAGATGGACGATTATGGAAGGCTTCAGAAATACGGGAGTTTTTGGAGAAGGTGAAAACATGTGATGTGGTTATGTGGTGAAAGGAATTGGTATGGTGTAGAGGAGATTTTGGTGAGAAAAGTGTTGGTGGCGTCAGTTGAAACCAGATTGAAGAAAGGAGAAGGATGGTGATGAGAAAGCGTGTGGTGGAAGTTGTGCAATGGTGTTGTGGGGGTGGTGGAGGTGGTGGAGGTGGTGGAGGTGGCTGATGTTTCCGGAAAGCACATGACACGAAAAATTTTTGGATGGTGCGCGCCAACAGCGCGAGAAGGACGTGAGAAGCGTGGAAGATTGGAGAATGAAGAGGTGGGTTTGATGGTAGGGGGAGTGGTGGTGGTGTTGGAGGGTGGCTTGATGTGGTTGAATGAGGATGAAGGGAAGGGTCAGGTGGGAGGAGATGAGTAGGAATGGTTGGTGAGGTTGCTTGGGAAGAGAGCTGTTCATGTAGTTGCTCAGAGAATATTTGTGCAGCAAGGGAGGGGGTAGGTGTGGAAGTAGACGCATGTTTAGGAAGGATATGTTCGTATCGAAGACCGATAGGACGATAATGGCGCATGCGTTGTTGACGAAGGAAATTGCGATGTTGAATGTAGCGGGGAAGACGCTGATCGTAAAGGGCTAGCATCGTAGAATGGATATAAAGGGTGTATTTTGAAAGGGTAATGGTGTCGCCAGTGGGTGGGAAAGTGTTGAAGTTGTAGGTTCTAGTGGGAGGTCGGGGCAGCCGAAGCTTTTTTCCTCCTGGGGGCCGGTCAGGAGGTGCTTTGCGTCGTCCCTTGCGGTAATAACGGCGCTGGATTAGGCGTACACGCTTATGGTGGCGTCTCATCGACATGGATGTGTTTTCTTGTCGGAGCTAAAGCTACAGATTAGTCTAGATTAGTTAAAACCAGCAACAGCAAATGTTGTCTTTATCTCTTCATAATCATAAACAACACACAACACGCGTCCGCAGAAAAACACAAGTGTGAACCGTTTCAGAATATCAAAAACACAAGTGTGAACCATTTTCAGATTCAGAAACACAAGCCTGTTGCCCCAATCACCCGCCTGATGATTAGAATGACACTTTACTATGACTCTGTCTACAGACTACAGAGGAACTAATAATTGATACTCCCACGTTACGCGAAAGCATAGATAATTCATCCGAGCCACCACCCACGCCCACGCCACAACATCAGTACAATCCCTGCCATAACTCACTTCTTATTTGGCCTTCCAAAAATATTCAAACTCTGCCGAGGCATTGCCTCACTGGGAGGTTGGGCATACAGCTTTTTGTATACATCAGGGTCGTCGTGGATAATGCTATTATGTCGCATCCAGATTGCATCTTCTCGAGTCCTGCGTCTAGTCGGTTCATTATCACCATCATTCATGCTGGCTATTGGCAAAGGTTCGCTATTTTTTTCGACGGTAACTTCATCCATTTCCGCTGCCAAGCTTTGCTGGAACATGCTTATCAGGGTCTTGGAGCCACCACGCTTTTTTTCGTCGTCATTCTCTTCCGCTTCTTCCACTTCCACGCCCTGCTCCTTATTTTTGGCGCTGAGCAGCATCCGCTTGATCTTAAGCATGTCCATCGTGCCATCCAGACAAGGATCAGACGAGGCATTCGAGGCACGCCTATTACTAATAGGCACTCGAGCAAAGAGTTGGAACGTTTTGGCAAATGCACTAGAGCCACTACTGCCCTCACTCAGACAGTGCTGGATAGGACCTGAATCATCTGTACTTTTCTCGTAATCCTCGATGTGCCACTCTTCTTCTTCTCTCTTCATTTCAGCATGCTCCTCTTGAATAGTATCATTGGCATCAGCTCCATCCTCATTCAAATCACGAGCAGCTTCTTGTTGAGCAGCAGATGGCCAACCCATGAAACCAGATTCAGAGATGAGTGAATCAGTGAAGCTGAAGGATGAACCAAGACTGCCGGCGGAACTTCTACCTGACAATCGGTGTGATCCGTGTCGTCTTGATTGGCGGCGGACACTACGTCGAGATGGTCGTCGGCTGCTGCTGATCTCTTGGGACGTTTGTGACCTATTATTCCCTTCTTCATCTTCTCTAGAAGGATCGTTCAGAGTAGATCCACCAACTTCTTTCTCCTGAGGGGTTGAAGGCCAATTCATGAATCCATCATAAGAATTCACATAATTATCCAAATCTCCTTCCGATCGAATTGATCCGTCGAGGTTACCTACAGGCTCTCTTCCTCTTCCCTCTTCGTCAGAGTTATCAAACTCAAACTCTTCTTTCAACTGGTCCAACTCATCCAAGGAAGCACAGCTTCGAGTATCATCATCTAGCGCACAACCTCGTAGACTCTCGTCTAGAACTGCCAAACAGCGTTGGCTAACACCAAAATCCATCATGTTCACAGAGCCTCTTAAAATTGAAGTGGCGGAATCATCGATGTTGAAGGATGATTGAAGACTGGCAGAGGAACTTCTGGCCGACCATCGGAGTGAGGAACGTTTTCTAGATACAAGGCGGCTAGCTCTGCGAGAAGGACGTCGATTGCTGCTGTAGCTTTCTACTTCTACCGGTGTTCTCCTGCTCCCTTCTCCTTGTTTGATAAGCTCAGCAGTGTTATCATTATCACCAGGCCCAACGCCTCCAGAGCAGGAAGCATTGAAGATGGCAAGATTAGTGCTGCACTTGAGTCCATGCGTTTTTGCCTTCATGGCAGATCGGATATCTTTCCATTCTGCGTTTGGGTCTGTGGTGGCAGTACGAAGAAGTTGATATAATCATTCATAAGATATGAACTCCACAAAACAACGATTACAAGCACAATTTTCTTATACTCTTGCACCAGTTGGTTACTTACCGTTCAAGACTATTGATAGCGAGCGCATGAGTATGCGAGGATCTTCCTGGTCGTTTGTCATCTTCGGTGAATGATTGGTAGAAGTACTTGATAGTGGCGTGATTGTCTGCTGATGAATTATTATGATACAATGCAGGGCAACAGAGAAGCTGCCTGCCCTTCCAGCCGAGATGTAGATCGTAGAGTGAGTAGCCTGCACGCAACCTGAACACTTCACAAATATTGCTTAGCTTAACACAAAGACATTTACCGCACATCAAAGTTGGACATCTCGGAGCAACCCCGGTTGCTTGTTTTGTGTGCTTTCCCTGAACAACTTTACCATGTCTCAGTTCACATCGGAACTAGTATAATTCATCACTTTCAAATTGAGAACGTCTCATCGGTGAAAGGTACCTATCAAAAAGGCCTGTTCATCAGCCTTTGGCCTGTTGTAAAGCCTCTCTTATGTAACGAAACTCAGTGATGGTATGTCGACGAAAGATCCAACTTGATGACGTATCGGCAGGAGCCTCGGCGTTTCCAACAACCGCGAGATCAAAGTTGTTTGAAACGACCAGCAGCAGCATCGGAGAAGCTTAGAGTATTATCTGTGTGCCAGTGGGAAAGACCGTACAGCTTACCCAGTTGCATCTCTCACAGAAATTAGTTTTCTTTGAGTGTTACCGCTTTTTGCCGACCTTCGATCCTCCTCCAGCAGCCACTGTCCTCTCTCGCCATTTGGATCTACGCCACCATGTCTTCGAAAGCCTCTCCCGATGACCTCCAAGGATTATCCTTCTTCTTCATCGGCGTCTGTGGTTCCTCCCGCTGGAGGTGAGTAATCTTCTGCTGTGTCGTCTCGTATTCAACATCCGGTGTCCCTTCGGGGGTGCCGGGGGGGGGGGGGGGTTGGTTTTACTGGTCCCTCCGCCCAACTAAATCAGATAGGGGAATGCCCTCTAGCAATTTGCTATGCTGGGGTGTTCCACCATCAACTTTGCTGATGGGGGACGGATGATGGATGTTGTATCGATCGATTTGCGATATAAAACAGTCATGTTCGTCAATCAGTCAAATACCTAGGAGTATTTCATAATTTTATGGGGGAGAACAGATGCCGCTCTAGAGGGGGCATCATCATAGGAAGTTCTCCATCGAGCTGGAGTGTTAGTCATTGCCGGATAGATCTCCAGCCAAGTTGTATATCAGGTGCAGCTTGTCACGGTCTATCTTTTGTGGAAGATATATATGCTACCCTTCCACCACGTCTTATGCATATACCAACGAGTTCTTCAGCAGTTGCCCTACCAATCTGTCCTCCACGGAAGCAACAACCCGGTCACATAGTGAGAGGGTTGCCTACGCCTGCTTACCTATCTTCGGGGGAAGATGCTGCTGACGAACATGTGCATACTACACGGTTACTTGCTTCTTTTTGATGCAAGACGGACGTGTTCAATCCATTCGTCTTCTACCATGGTGCTTTCGTATACAAGAGGATGAGAGGTCTAATTTTCCGGGGTCCCACTATTGTACCGCCCTAAAGCTAGTAGCGGGCCCTCTTTTTGTGTATGGAACTGATTAATGTGGTGAATCTTCGATGACATCATGCGGTTTGGAACTGCATAGTTTATCTACAACGGAGATAGCACTATCTCAACGATCAACAGGAGTAAATACTTAATGCATGAGTGTGTGATAGTTGATATTGGGCCTCTCTATGAATCACCATTTCATCTGTTGGTGAATAAATATTGATGACAATTCATTACATACACAACATCAACATCCAATTTTTTGCAAAATCGATTTATATAAATTCATATTGTGGCAATGTGGTCACCTTCTTCGAGCATTGAGCCGTCACACCGCCCAACCTCCATCCATCGTGGGGGAGTCATCGAAAAGGGCTCTTCTTTCCACCTGTGCATAGAGACGAGGACTGGGTGTCGCTACCGCCATTGAGAGTAGTTGGTCCTCGCGCTCTCGTGCAGATTTTGAAGGTGGGTGATCTATTAGTCCACCGCTACTCCACGGTATACCAAGACGGTGTGGAACTGTACGGTAACGCCAAGTGTGGACTTCACTATTTGATCATATTTTTCGTAGAGCGATGTGCTCTAGAAATCCTGCCTGCTCTCGTGTACTGCAGGCCAGGAATTGTATTGGGGCGCCGGGGGGGGTTTGGTCACCTACGGTGTGTGTTGCTACGGAAGTAGGTTGATACTCAACCGCCTCTTTTAATCTCAGCACTCATACAATGTATACTTGGGAGATCTATGTCACTGACATATGACTCAGTATTTCTACGTGTGCATCCTTCTTTCGTTGAGGAGGAGTCACAGCTCTTCTTCCACCTGTGTAAAGAGACGAGGACTGGGTGTTGCTACCGCCATTGAGAGTAGTTGGTCCTCGCGCTCTCGTGCAGGGTTTGAAGGTGGATGATCTATTAGTCCACTGCTACTCCACGGTATACCAAGACGGTGTGGAACTGTACGGTAACGCCAAGTGTGGACTTCACTATTTGATCAATAGCGTCCGTGAGAGCGATGTGCCCTATCAAATCCTGCCTGCTCTCGTGTACTGCAGGGCAGGAATTGCATGGGGGGCTCCGGAGGGGGGTGGATCACCTACGGTGTATGTTGCTACGGAAGTAGGTTGATACTCATCCGCCTTATTGTACAATCTCAGCACTCATACAATGTTTACTTAGGAGGTCTATGAGATTGACAAATGACTCATTATCCTACGTGTGCATCCTTCTTTGTGAGTAGGCAAATTTATGTACAGCAGGGCGTCCCCACCTTGTATGCTCCATCCTCTGGGATGATAGATCGACGCAAGTTTGGTGGCCAACTCAAGAGCAGCATGCATCATAGGTCATTAGAATGAAGTCGCCATCTGATACTACAAATTGTTATCTGTGGGGTCAGAGTGATGAAGGAGGATGCGTTGGTCCCTTTATTAATGAGGGAGTAATTCAGACGACTCTATCTACATCTATCCCTTCACGATTATCATGGTGCATCATACGACATCGTGCCTCTCTAGTTGATATCACGCATCTTCATCTGCATTCTCATATCATCGACGCCGCAAGCTCAAATAATCTTGATTGCTAGATCTCAGGAAGAACTGGCAAGGTTAGAACGAGGGCATAGGCAGGGTCTCTCATCCATCACTGTGGTCCCTTGACATAATGCTGTGACATGTATCCCGATGACGGGTGTAGAGCAATACAAGGCTGGCTGGCAAACAAATCAAAGAGTTGTTCTAGCAATTCCGACAATTACCTCCTCTCGGTCAGGTCGTTGGACGAACGAGGATGAAAGACAGATGAGGGGCAAAGATAGGAGCAGGATTGGATCCTGCGTTTTGCACAGAATCTGTATATGGAAGCGGCGGGAAAATTGAACTACCGTTTTGTGGTAGGGAAAAAGTGGAATCAATCGCATTGAGCAGGATTGGATCTTGCGTTTTGCACAGAATCTTATAATTGGAGCGGCGGAAAATTTGAACTACCGTTTTGTGGTAGAGGAAAAGTGGAACCAATCCCTTTGCAGAGTGGAATCATTTTGAACGAGGATACTAACATTGCAGCGTTCCTTTGTTTCTTTTATTGCAGATGAAGGTCGATAGATCGGGTTAAGCAGAGCCTGGTCCTACGTTAAGCATTCTGTGTACGATTTACATCGCGCTGCATTATGGAATCACAACCTCCCCCCTCACCAGAGGTTAAGGGTTAGGTTGGCCGCAGGCACAGATGGTTCTTCTCTGGTGAGAGTGGAGCCTGCTTCCTTCATCGCTTTGACCAAGGAATTGACTAGCGCATCTCGCGCGGCGTAGAGGTCACGTTTGATCTCTAGCTCCTCAACGTGGTACTCACCACGTCAACGCTGGAGGAAGAAGGAACAAGCAAAGGGGACAGAAGCCGGGCTTACGATGAGGCAGGTTTACACAGACTTGCGTCTTACAGTGACAGCCATGCTTCGTTTCTCGAAAGCCCTCTAGGGGGCACCGAGAGGGGGTTTATGCCGTGACACGTCACGCCTTTGTTTTGTGATGAAATCTTACGACCTTTGCGCGACGCAGGACGGGCAGGAATCTAGAGACTTGGATGGCTCCTTGTTCTCTTTACCTCCATTTATTTGAGAGGATCTCGCCTCTGGGTCTCCTCTCTCTTTGAGAGAGGCCACCCAGGAGGGCCAAGATGACCTGCCTTATCCGGACTGGCAAAGCTAGGAATTCAAAGCTGACATTGGTATTCGTACAGGGCAAGGGTTGATAACCCCCAATCGTAGTAGAGAATATTTTACATTCAACCCAACCTATCACATATCTCACAATCTCACCTACTTCTCCTCTTGGACTTCAAGAAGCGGTGACGCAAAGACCGACACGTGCTTCTGCTTAGATGGTCTCGAGGAGCAGGTAATTGCGAGGATCAATATGATGAAGTTGCTGAGTCGGTAATGACGAGAATCCTGACGAAAGACGACGAAAGATCCAACTTGATGACGTATCGGCAGGAGCCTCGGCGTTTCCAACAACCGCGAGATCAAAGTTGTTTGAAACGACCAGCAGCAGCATCGGAGAAGCTTAGAGTATTATCTGTGTGCCAGTGGGAAAGACCGTACAGCTTACCCAGTTGCATCTCTCACAGAAATTAGTTTTTCCCCACCCACCACGACCCTGGGTTTATGCCGTGACACGTCACGCCTTTGTTTTGTGATGAAATCTTACGACCTTTGCGCGACGCAGGACGGGCAGGAATCTAGAGACTTGGATGGCTCCTTGTTCTCTTTACCTCCATTTATTTGAGAGGATCTCGCCTCTGGGTCTCCTCTCTCTTTGAGAGAGGCCACCCAGGAGGGCCAAGATGACCTGCCTTATCCGGACTGGCAAAGCTAGGAATTCAAAGCTGACATTGGTATTCGTACAGGGCAAGGGTTGATAACCCCCAATCGTAGTAGAGAATATTTTACATTCAACCCAACCTATCACATATCTCACAATCTCACCTACTTCTCCTCTTGGACTTCAAGAAGCGGTGATGCAAAGACCAACAGGTGCTTCTGCTTAGATGGTCTCGAGGAGCAGGTAATTGCGAGGATCAATATGATGAAGTTGCTGAGTCGGTAATGACGAGAATCCTGACGAAAGACGACGAAAGATCCAACTTGATGACGTATCGGCAGGAGCCTCGGCGTTTCCAACAACCGTGAGATCAAAGTTGTTTGAAACGACCAGCAGCAGCATCGGAGAAGCTTAGAGTATTATCTGTGTGCCAGTGGGAAAGACCGTACAGCTTACCCAGTTGCATCTCTCACAGAAATTAGTTTTTCCCCACCCACCACGACCCTGGGTTTATGCCGTGACACGTCACGCCTTTGTTTTGTGATGAAATCTTACGACCTTTGCGGGACGCAGGACGGGCAGGAATCTAGAGACTTGGATAACAAAATAACAAAAAATATCAGATTCTACGTAGGAATTAGTCGTTCAGGGACATCGACCTCGCGCTGACGATGGCGTTGAGATCTGCTATGGATTCCGTTTTTCAGCTCCAAGATGCTCTATTGACAGTGGAAAATACAACCATATCGTCTATATCGTTTCGTCTTGGTGAAGAGATCATCGTGCAATTTTGAACTAAGTAATTACATAGCCGACAGCCGGAGGCGTGCCAAAAACAAACCCTGGCCATTGAAAGTAGATTTCCACAAATCATTCACCTCACAATTGATCCCTACCGAACAATTGCTCTTTCTACTTTGGTGCAAATCATCTCAAACAGCAATCATGTCTACCCAGTCCTCCGACAGCAGCATTGGCTCTCCCGGCCGCTCCTACCTCGATACCAGTTCCAGGAAAATCCTCAAAGGTAACAACCTCAGGTCAACATCCAACCCGGCCGGAAAAGTAGCAGCCAGGTCATCCACTGCTACTGGTTCTACCGTGGCAAAGGCGGCCAGCACCAAGAAAAACAAACCATTCAACGGTCCATCTAACTTGAAGCAATCTACCATTTCTGTTGTGGATGCAAGCAAGCGGGGTTCTGAAAAGAGCCGCTCCGTCACCTCCTCTCCCAAAAAGAGTGGCGACCGCCGCTCCCATTCTGCGATTAGTGCAACCCCTCCTCGCCAACAGAAGGCAACGTCCACCGCAACCGCTCGTACCAAGAACCCTCCCAAGAGTGGTAACCGGGTTAGTGATAGCGGCCAGCAGGGAAAAGTGGTTTCTTCTCCTTCCAAAGGCGGGGAAAAACAAGTAAATCCTCGGAACGCCCTCAAAATTGCTTCGTCTCATGGAAAAGAGGAAAACTGAAAGCAAGATGATGACGATGCGATGGTGGTTGATAGTTCCCCAAATACGGATTCTCCTAAGGAAGATGTGAGTGGCCAACCTTCCAATCGTGTAGACTCCTTCGATGTGGAAATGGAAGAAACATTTGATGGTGATGAAAAACCAGCACCAGCACCCATGGGCGGAGATAACCAACATGCTCCTCCAGCATCAGGAGGTACTGTTTCAAGTGACACATCTACCCTCGGTGAAGGTTCCAAGTCTGCTTTGGTCGAAAATGAAGATGAACGTGATGCTGGCAAGCAGAAAGCCAAAACCCTCGCTTCCTCAGCCAAGTCCTCCAATACTGGCGTGCGTTTTGGCCAAGACCAACTTCGGGATTTTGATGTCGAATCCGCTCCAAATGGTTCCACCGTGACTCCGACAAAAATAGGCTGTCTTCGTGCCCCTCGGCCCCATCTGAGCGAGATCCATGACACAAGTGCTTTTATGGACATGGACACGGAAGATATCCTTTTTTCTGTGACTACTCTCCCCGACGAGAATGAGGACGTTCCTTCACTTCAGCTTGGAATTAAGCCCAAATCCCGTTCAGAACATGGAAAATTTGTCTCAGTCCGCATTGTCATTCCTGAATCTCAAGATGATAATCCGTACAAACATGATAAGGCAATGAAAGGATACGTGTGTAAGGCAATTCAGAAAGTCCTTCAAGCTGTGCAAATTATTGACTCTACTGCGAGATTTCTACATGTCTACGGGGACTATGTTGGTGACGATTCTCCCTACGATGACCCGGACGTCGTAGTCTCCTGGTCTGTCCTAACTCAAGTTATTGCCTTTGTCAGCAACCCGTGGGTTATGCACAAATCCTCCCCGAAGCCCAAGCCGTCAAATATTGGGAAATCAACCTTGTCCAGCAATAAACGCCGAAGGAAGAGGAAGGCCGATAAGAGGCGCTCCAAGGGAATGAATCAGGATGAGGGTGATGGTACCAACGTTATTGATAGTGGGGATGACGAAGAGGCATTTGCACAATTGAATCGTCTTTGGCTAACTATGCGCTTGGATTCAACCTTGGAGGAAGATTTTGTGGTCTCCCATGGACGTGCGGAATTGGAGAGTGGCGTTGCGATATTTCCAAAGGCGTGTCAAGAACTGCACACTAAGTCGGAATATGCACTGGTCATGGTCCATCACTCTCTCTGTCTCACTGCTATTGAGAAAATGCTTGCCAGGTGTCTGATGAAACAAGAAGAGGCGTTGGTCACTCAGCAGGGCAAGAATAGGAAATATTTTACTGAAACGCGCGATGAAGACTCAGGTGAAACTATCTTCGTACAACAGCCCTGCCCATCTATTTCTCTCCGACGAAGCAGACCACCTACTCTCGGTCGTGGACGTAATTCTAACGCTGATTCCACTGACGAGAAGCAATTTGGGAATATCATTCTCATCGAGATGTCTACGGAATCAAATGAGCGTTTTGGTCCCGTCATTGCTCAATTGAGAGCAAATCACGAGTTTCGGAAGCAATTTGGTCACAAGATTGGCTTCTTAGACATTGGGCCTCGCCTTCCAAAGCCTGATAACATTCAGGAGGTGTCCAACTATAAACGCACTGTTCAGTGTAACTTTGGCTTCCACTTTATGTACGACTCCAAAGTAATTCGGGGATTATATAATCCCTATGCTAAAGTCAGAGTGAAAATGGCGGATAAGACTCAGCGGAGCGATATCCGTACCACCAGCATTTGTCGTGCGGTTACGGATTTTCAAGTCTCTTGGAGGGATGCGAATGGATCTCTGGATAAAGTTCCCCATTTGGCTTGTCAGGTGTGCCCTATTCTCAACTCTCGACATTCAGACTACGGAAATACTACAATTGTGTACTCTGGGGCTTCGGCGGAACGTCAAATCATCTTCGCAAATATGGCTGCAAATCCTATCCAGTGGTTTTACGCATTCTTCACCCAGGAACTTGGTTATCATCCCGACATGGTTTTTGCATTGCTCAGGAGATCATTTCCTGGTTGGATCACGATATTATTTTAGCCGATGAAGATGTGATGTGGAATGCCGAATCAATGACCGTGACAACTGTCGCCACGATGAGACAAGAGCAGAGTCTCCAAGACGACATTGATGAAGGCCTTCTTCTTCCTCTTTCGGAGCTGATCCGCAGCAGACAGACAGTTGACGATGGTACAGAACGAGCAAAAATGTTCAGCGGCAGGGGATATCATCCTGACGCAGAGATTCGTGACAGACATGGAGACGAGGAGGAAGCAATCTCCTATGGTACAGGAGTTTCACACGATGCGTCGACTGTGAATTCTGAGATGACGTTTTCCTTCAATGACAATCGGAAGCAGAAATACGCGGCAAATAAGCTTGAACTTGCACAGTCTAAGGCTACAATTGCCGACAAAGACCGTAAAATTGCCGAGCTCATGAGACAAATGGAAATGATGAAGGCGGGCAAAACGGGCCAATCTGTATACGGTGATGATTTCGAATCTAGTCATTCTCGGGGAGGAGATTCCGCGGATGATGATGAGCAACAGCTATATGAATATGAGGATGACGACGTTTCTGCCTCCAACGCTGATGTATCTTCGAATACGACTGATCGTCGACAGCAGTCACAAGACGAAGAGTCGTCTTCCGAAGACGACGACAGTGATAGTGATAGTGACAGTTCAGATGGCAGTTCCAGCTATGAGAGCGTAACACATCTCTCCACAAGCAACCAGCGGTACGACACGAGAGAGAATTTTGATGTGGAAGAATACGACCGTGCTTCAAAACTTCATCGTGACCAAGACCCTCCCTCAGATGTTGCGTCTGATGATGGATCTGAATCACGCGATTATTAAATGAGTGTCTCATCTGCGGCCACTAGTATGAGTGTCTCTAGTGGTGAACGCAGTGACCTACACTCAATTTCGTCAGTCCCGGGCTGGCTTATGGCGGAATAGAAAGATGAAGCAATTGGATAAGGTAAAACCGACTCATAAGGAATTATTTTGGGCATCTAGAAACGGAGGGCAGAAAGTGCAGTCACGTCCCCCTCTTCCGTCAAGTAGCAATCGTAAGGCGGCAAAACAAGATGTTGACGATCAAGTGGACTACTTGGAAGAAATGTTAGCGACACAAGATCGAGATTCACATGGCCTTCCTCCTCCTCCGAAAACACATGATACCCTGCGTATCATTTTAAATAATGTTAATGGCCTGCAACTGTTCACTCAAGGAAGAGGAAATGAGAAGATAGGCAGGACAGAAACCACTCGGAAAAAGTTTCAGTCAGATATTTATTGCAGCGTTGAAAACTGTGTTCAATGGGACATGTCAACATCAGATCAGCAGTTTGATGACATCTTTGGTATTGGGGAAGAACGTTATTGCAGTGTAGCCTACAATCGGAACGATAGGCTGTCTGGCTCCGATGGTAGAACTCAACCTGGGGGGACCTCAATTCTAGCTACTGGCAGAACTTCCGGCTTTGCTTCTAAGAAAGGAATGGACGATGATTCGTTAGGCCAATGGTGCTATATGCGTCTTGGTACCGAAGCACACGCCACTTGGCTGATTTGTGCCTATAATCCTCCCTCTTCATCGAGATATGGTCGTCGAAACCAACGTCACCGCATCTACACCGTATACAGCCAACGACAGCGATACCTTCGGGGTAGAGGTTGTTTCACAGATCCATGCAAATACTTCATTCAACAATTGGTCAAACAGCTATTATTATGGAAAAAGAAGGGTGACAATATCATTCTAGTTGGCGACTTCAATGAAGACGTATATCGAGACGGTCTAGCAACGCGTCTGCAGGAGGAGGATTTGCAGATGTCATGTCAATTTCAACGTATCAATGGAGAACACCTACCGAACTCTCATGAATCTGGACGTAAACCTCTGATGACAATGTTTGCTACCGAGGGGATTCTGTGTACAAATGCATATGCAGCTGCTCACGGCGCCCACGTTGGGGACCATCGTCTGTTGGTGTTTGATTTCCATGCTCCATCGGTTTTAGGCACCCATCTTCCTCATATGCCACGCCCACAAGGGCGTGGGGTTCGGAGTAAAGTTCCCCGTCTACGGACGGCGTACAACAAGAGATTGAATGAACTGAATGAGCGGCACAATATGAGGCAACGACTGGATACTATTGCAAATTCCACAGCTCTCACCAAAGAAGAGAAACTCGTCCTCCTCAATCGATGGGATGTGCAGGAAACGGAACATCAACGTTGTGCTGAACGGGAGTGTAATAGAGGTGGGAATCGGAATATTGACTTTTGTGAAGAAGTTTCTGTCGTTCTTCGGAAGCTACGATGTCTAAATAGAGTTATTCGCTTCAAGCAAGGGAAGTTACCTGACGGTCGGAATCTATTCAAACTATGCCGAGCGATAGACGTTCCTGAACCTCGGGACATCACCATTGCCGAAGCACAGACGGAACGCTTCGCTTGCATAGAACTTCTTGAAGCCCTACGTGATGATGCGCCCATGCTGAGAAATCGTATGCTGCAAAAGAGATTGGCAGCAGCAAAGAAACGAGGGGATGACGAAGCAGCGGACGAAGTCAAGCGGATTTTGAAGAAGGAGGCGAGACAGAAGAAATTCAAAACTCTGAAGTTGAAGATGGGGAAACCTCGGGCTTCACCGTTATGTGAAGTTATAGTGCCAGATGAAGATTTTCCGGAATTCTCCCCGCGGTACACAACACGTGGGGATGTTGAAACTGAAACTGGCAATTGTATTCGTGAGAGATACCAACTTGGGCATCGATCTATTCTTGCCTCAGAGCCTTTCCTGTCTGACATCGGCCACCTTGGAGATGGTCCAGCAGTTCAACAAATCCTTCATGGTACGTATGAGTTTCCTCCTGATACTCCTCCGGAAGTGGCGGCCTTGTTCCAAGAAGCAGCCTCCCTGTATCAAAAGACACAACATCTCGGCTTGGATCCTTACATAGAGGAAGAGGAGTTTCAATATTGGTGGAAGCATTGTCGAATCGACACTCAATCGTCGTACTCCAATATCATTACGACCATTACGTCTGTGCAGCTTTCGACAAGGAACTCACCTCCCTCCAAGTCGCAAAACTGAATACTGCGATTCGTCTTGGTTGGCCACTTAAACGATGGCTACATACAGTGATAGTTTTACTGCAGAAAGAAATGGGTACTGTCTTCATCAATAAACTTCGAGCCATCTGTCTTTTTGAGGCTGATTTCAATTACGTCCTGAAGGTTATCTTTGCTCAACGTATGATGAGGAATCTGAATCGTGAGAATCTACTACCTTTGGAACAACATGCGAAAGCCTTCTCTGGAGCCAAGAATGCTACCATGAACCGAATACTTTATCAGGATATTCATCGCACCCTGCATTGGCCTTATGCAGTGGCTTCAGTAGATCTTGGGGACTGTTATGATGCGCTGTACCACGGGTGGTCATCCATTTCACTGCTAGCAGCGGGAGTGCCAAACTCTCAGGTCAAAATGATGCTGGTCGCTCTGCAATGTATGGGATGGCATTTGAGGACAGGATTCGGTTTGTCTGACTCTCCCTTTCAAGGTTCTGATGATAAGCCAATGATGGGAATGGGACAAGGTAGTAGTGCTGCGGCGCCATCATTTTCCGTCACATCACTGTTACAGACGAATGCATACCGTCGAATGGGACATTGTCAGCCGATTTATTCCTCTTGGACAGGTCTTCTTCTCATGCTGGCTGCCATCATTTATGTAGACGACACTGATCTCCTCGTTAGATCCAAACGTCGTCGACTATCAGATAATGAGTTCTTCAATCAAATTCAAGCAGCGATCACATGTTGGGGTTTTATCATCATGGCAACGGGTGGACATTGCAAACAAGCAAAATGTAAAGTGTCGGTAGTTTCATATGGATACAAGAATGGACGTGCATACATCAAACCTCACCGAGATCTCCCCCAAACGGCATTGGTAATTCCACAACATAATGGCCCATCGCTTCCCATTGCACACATCCCGCCCGATCAAGCTTGTGAAGCCCTAGGAACCTTCGTCGCAGCGGATGGAAATCAAAGGACACAATTGGACGAAATGAAAAAGAAAGGTCTTTCTTGGGCAGATCAACTATCCTCGGCGCATCTCCCTCCAGCTGACGGATTTCTCAGTCTCAATATCCATCTCAAACCTCGTCTCTGTTGGAATCTAGTCACTGTATGTGAATCTCCGAAGGTTGTCGATAAAGCACTGTCAAAAGTATTCTTCCAAGCACTTCCATATCTACGAGTGAATCGAAACATTCGTACTGAATTTCGGCACCTCCCAGTGAAATATCAAGGTCTGGGTATCTTTGATGTTAATGTTGAGCGCCTTGGCTTGAAAATCTTTTGGATTCAACGATACTGGGGTGACTCAGGTTTAGAAGGCCAACTCCTGCTCTATTCTTTTGAAGCGTTTAGCATTGATCTGGGCCTCGATGGGAATCCCTTCAAGTACTCCTTTGAACGTTATGGCTATCTTGTTGAATCATCATCTTGGTGGAAGGATCTGTGGGAATTGCTGGCACATTTCGGAATTCGTCTTGATTTGGACAAAACTATCACCTTTCAACCATTTCGATTGGGTGGCAAATCTGTGATGCGATGGTTCATAGAATCCAACCACTTTTCGAAACAGCAACTCGTCCGCCTCAATCGAGTTCGGAAGAGAAAATGCATCTTTTTTCTCTCCGAATTACTTCTTTGTGATGGGCAAAAGGTGAACGTTCTACTTCTTGATGGATCGGAAGGCTTCTCCAGAAAGAAAACGTATCCATTTGAGAAACCTACTGGAGCCGATGTCAATCTGTGGAGAACTGCAATTCGAACATTAACTTCACCTACATATCGCCTTCCTACCAGCCTTGGTTTTTTACGTTGCCTGGACCCCAATATTGTTTGGTTTTGGAACGAGCAGGATAATCTCATTGTGAGGTACAATTGGAACGAAGATGGAAATATACGTGCGTATGATCATTTTATTCCGTCGGATGGGGGTACAGCACGACGTCCTCAGTTCATTTGGCATTACAGCTCCCACCTCCGACCCAACAATCTTACTCACGCTGCGAGTGTGCGTATCGTGGATGAGACTACGGTTAGCCTTATTTGCTCTACTTATCTTCCACCACCTCCTCCGACTCCATCTTCCATCTTGGCCGTATTGCAGTCATGGGGAAACAACAGTCTATGGGAAGATCTGCAAATAGACGGTGATGGCTCATGGCTAATAGAGGCACTCATGCAAGGCACCGTGGAAGGTGCCGCAGACGGTTCATTCATGAAGGATATCAGCACTGACGTTTGCTCTGCGGCCTTTATGTTAATATGCACTGTTTCTAACCGGAAAATGGTTGGCACGTGGGCAGAGGAATCTCCATTCGCAGGAAACTATCGGGGAGAAATCTTTGGGGGAATGGCACTAGCATTGCTCCTTCGGGCTGCTTCTACGTTGCTTCCAGCAAATAGCGAAATAGTATCTCCAGTGAAGCTTTGGTTTGACAACTCCGGCGTCATTCATCATGGTAATAAACCGCATTTGGATCTTGTGGAAAATCAGACTCAAGCAGATGTCCTCTCTCTCTTCAAGAAATATCTCCGAGGAATTCCATTCCCCATCTCCTTTGAAAAAGTGGAATCTCACGTGGATGACTATCGGCATGTTTCGACCTACACACGTCAAGAGATCTGGAATATCGAGATGGATAGACTTGCAAAGCAAGCCTTGCTTCACGCTTTGGAAACCAACACTTTCATTACATCCCCCTTTCCATTTGAGCATGTTCGGGCATATAATGGGTTTGGAAAAATTAGTGGCTCTCCGATAGCAGCAATTTACGACTGGCACGGATATACCTCCGCTAAACATCTCTTTGAATCCCGAGATATAGTGTCATCCCAACATTTTGATCTGATTTTCTGGGAAGGTATGGACAAAGCAGTGAAGAATTTCCCTTCCATGTTTACTGGCTGGATAGCGAAACATGTATCACACTTTTGTGGTACCAACAGACAACTCTCGAAGATGGATAGCTCTGTTCAGAATATCTGCCCCAGCTGTGGCCGTCTCAATGAAAGTACCTCACACATTACAAGATGTAGTGATCCGGGTCGTCTAGCGAGCCTTCGAGCAGCAGTGGAGGACCTCAGCGACTGGATGGAAGATAACGATACGGATCCTTACTTACAACATTTTATTGAAGAGTATCTCCTTGGACACGGTGAATTGGACATGTACGATGTTATCGATGGACACCCTGAGCATATTGAATTTGCAGAAATACACGACACCCTTGGATGGGATAATTTTGTGGAGGGTCGCATCAGTAGGCGTCTGGTTCACCTACAAGCACAGTATCTATCCACAATTCATACTTTCGTTCAACCTTCGACTTGGGCCAGTGGACTTATGCGACAGCTCTCCTTCTGACACATCAACAATGGCTTTATCGTAATTGTACAGTGCATTACAAAGCAGATGGTAGATCCCTTCCTCAACACAAACAAATTCTTCAGAAAGTCACCCAACTACTCAACACCGATGAAGATGAGCTCCTGCCTGAGGATAGGAGCCTTTTGCACATTGACTTTGCTCAATTGGCTGACGGACCAACTATAGATCAGGAAAGATGGATCGCTGGTATGGAATCAGCTATTGTCGCTCGTAGGGTACATCGTGCTAGACGAAGTCGGCGTGCACGGCTCCCCAACTTGCGAATCAGACGGCGGTCGAATACTTCTGCTTCAGACGCCTATTCCACCAATGCAGACGAAACAGATATCGATGTTGGATCGGATGACAACGGTGATGATAATGATGATGGAGATGGCTCCTCCTCTCGAGTAGAGTCCGATAGCAGTCGTGAGGAATTTTCTCCAGCTCCAGTGCTTCGATCTCGACACTATATCACATCATACTTTCCACCTCGCAGGGACTCAGAAGGGAGTATTCGTTTTCGACGTAGACGACGACGATCATAATATGATTGAATGAGTTGTGTCAAAAATGACCAAATTCCCCAGGAAGCCTCACTGAGGCTTCTTGGATGATGGTATGACTACCATTGCGGTTTCCAGGAGCCTAAGAAACACAAAAGTGATGTGTACTTGTCTAGATTATAGAGAGTAATTTTCTAACAAAGCTTTAAGCTTTAGACTTGGATGGCTCCTTGTTCTCTTTACCTCCATTTATTTGAGAGGATCTCGCCTCTGGGTCTCCTCTCTCTTTGAGAGAGGCCACCCAGGAGGGCCAAGATGACCTGCCTTATCCGGACTGGCAAAGCTAGGAATTCAAAGCTGACATTGGTATTCGTACAGGGCAAGGGTTGATAACCCCCAATCGTAGTAGAGAATATTTTACATTCAACCCAACCTATCACATATCTCACAATCTCACCTACTTCTCCTCTTGGACTTCAAGAAGCGGTGACGGACGCAAAGACCAAAGTTGGACATCTCGGAGCAACCCCGGTTGCTTGTTTTGTGTGCTTTCCCTGAACAACTTTACCATGTCTCAGTTCACATCGGAACTAGTATAATTCATCACTTTCAAATTGAGAACGTCTCATCGGTGAAAGGTACGGATCAAAAAGGCCTGTTCATCAGCCTTTGGCCTGTTGTAAAGCCTCTCTTATGTAACGAAACTCAGTGATGGTATGTAACATTTTTCTTTGGCAAAAAAATCGAAAATTCAGTATGACGGGTTTATGCTCAAACTAAGCCAGGATTATTGTGAAGCGCTATGTCAGATGAATATCTAAATAATGAGAGGAGCTAAGTCGTTCGGTCGGTCGGTCGGTCGGTCGTTCTGTCCGGGCCCTTTGGCGTGTCCTTTGGCCTTCACGGGCATTTTCGATCGACTCTTTCTTTGATTGGCTTGATTTGACCCCTTGCCCCCCCCGTTTCTGTCTTCAATCGTTTCCACACGTTCACATTAAACCTCTTCATAGATAATCACTCTCACATAAATCAATATTCTCCCAACCGTGTCTCAGTAATCACTACACAGCATTCGTAGAAGGCAATGTACAACCTTTATTACATAATTATTAAAGTGTTACATAACGTACTATTTGAATACTGCTATGTATATAAGTAGACACAATCAATATCGTAGTAGATAGCCGGTGCCTCCTCTCTTATTTAGAAAACCCGCGCAGCGGCTAGACGAGCGTCAGCGAGGCTAGTATAAATATATATGTGCTTACCAGGAATAATTTTGAGAGGCCCGTCGAGAAATTCGGCCTCATTGTAAGCTAGCAAAATGCTAGCCATATTCGGCCTTTTGTAGAAAAAATCAGAGTGTACCGAAAAAAAGAGACGTCTCTTTATTATTTTTAAGAGACGTCTCTTTATTTTTACATAAAGAGACGTCTCTTTTTACTTAGGGTACTTGACTATGCACGTGTCCTCTCCATCTAATAAATATATAAATAAATTGTGGTTCGTACGGTGGTTCGTACGTGTTTGTCACATTTCGTCAAAATCCGCTGTGACAACCTAAACTTTTTTCGTTTTAGTAGTTCAGGAGTAGATCCATATCCTGACTACCACGCAAAAAAATTGCTCCCTGCAAAAAATTGTTCCAGCGCGCTCTCACGCACAAAAGTAGCTTACAACCATGTCAGCACACCCCTCCACCATGGCCAATAATACACATTCGACAAAAAAGGCGATCGGGAATGCCAAACTAAACACTATCCGAATATAATTATTCCTTGGATGACCCATCTATATCTAGTCCTCATTGAGTTATCTTCAATTGTTCCTGGGTGATTTTCAACATTTTTACTAGTTAAAATCACTAGGTAAAATCGCCTAAACAACCCATCTGACCCATGCTAATTAACCACTTCAGGACGAATACAGCAGTTACAATGTTGACCAGTGGCTCTATCGACAGCCAATAATGTATGCTATCACATAACACCTGGTTATTCTAGTGCACAAGTACACCAAGAAACTTACCAGGCTACGGAGTGGATATGTCGACATGGTTGCTAGGAATTTTGTGCGAGTTCGAGTTGGAATTCGTGACTAAAGTGCTTGCTAATCACTTTTTTTACTAGCGAACTCGGGACCTAAATGCTCCTGGAGCAATTTTTTTGCGCGGTAGCTGAATAACAACACATCATCTTCATAATAAATACAGGCCACCATACTGAAAATCTGAAAGGGATAAAACCATTTCCTATCAGATTTTTTGCCCTTCAGGTTTGCATTCGCTACGTTTTAGTAAGCAAGTTAGAACCGCTTCGTACGATTCCGTTCTCAATCCCAGGCCAACATTCTCGAATTGCAAGCAACTTAGAACCGCTTCGTACGAATCCTTCTCATTCCAAGGCCAACAATCTTCTAAGTATCGGACAATGCATACCGGCTTCTCTCCTACATCATCTCTTTAAGTAGCAAAATGTCAAATGTCGGAACTGACAACCATAGAAAATAAGAAATTACTGACAATGAGAAATAGTTAGCAAGCAAGTTAGAGCCGCTTCATTTCTCATTCCAAAAAGCAAGCAAAGTAAGGCCAACATAGGTCAAAACTGAAAGGGATAAAACCATACCCTTTTAGATTCATGACGCTTCAGGTTTGCATTCGCTTCCAACAACAAGTCAGAGCCGCTTCGGTGCGTTCGTTCTCATACCAACAAGAATAATTGTCCGCAAGACCCATTTCGGGGGGGGGGCTAGCGCGCGGACCAGCAGCCGAGCTGGTCCGGTCTAGTATACACTAGTATCTCTTACCTTTACACTAGTATCTCCCACCTTACATAGGATCTTCAGACATCATTATCTCTATTACACATCCCTAACCCTGACCCTAAAGTGACCCTAACCTATCCCTAACACTCGTCCCCAGATGATTACACCAACAAATAACAATATAAAAACCCATGATATTGTAATCCAACGCTACAATCATAATCATGACGACATTAATGCTCAAAGGTGTATTTAATCGACGGTTTAGCTGAATCTGTGCAAGTGTGCATTGGTAGTTTTTGCATATCTCTGTGAATATATGAACTATGACCATCAGTCCTGGTTTAAAAAGTACACCTTTTCAAGGGCTATCGAGACGAAAAGCACCGGAAGAAGCTGTCATCCTTGGTGGCAACCACCGGCAGCACAAATAATATTTATATCAAGTTCTTGATCCGCTTGCATTTTATGTGTGGGCATATGTGTGAGAAAATGTGTGAGAAAGGGGGGAGTATTTCAGGGGAGGCCCCCTACAAGAAAAATGGCGCCAACAGAAACGTCTCTTTAAAATTTTTTAAGAGACGTTTCTTCTTAAAAAATTTCGTCTCTTAAAAATAACAAAGAGACGTCTCTTTTTTTCTGTACACCCGAAAAGAATTGAAGCAAATGATCCAGTTGCGATATATGCAGAAGGGGTGATGCAATACAAGCAAGGAGAGTAATTATGGCTTTTGAGTGGTATAAGAAGGCTGCTGAATTGGGATATGCCGAGGCGCATCATAACCTGTCAGTTATGTATCATTATGGACACAGTGTTGAGAAGGACAAGGGAAGGCAAATGTATCATGCGGAAGAGGCTGCGATTGGAGGCTATCCAGATGCCAGATATTTTCTCGGATGTGAGGAATGGGACAATGGCAATACTGAGAGAGCAGTGAAACATTGGATCATCGCTGCCATGCAGGGAGAAGATGATTCAATCAAAGCAAAAGGTGTATCGAGAGGAAAAGCACCGGAAGAAGCGGTCATCCTTGGTGGCAACCACCGGCAGCACGAATAGTATGCAACAAAGTTCTTGATCCGCTTGCATTTTATGTGTGGGCATATGTGTGAGAAAGGGGGGAGTATTTCAGGGGGATCCCCCTACAAAGAAAAATGGCGCCAACAGAAACGTCTCTTTAAAATTTTTGAAGAGACGTTTCTGAGAAGAAACGTCTCTTATTAACGTCCCTTTTTTTCATTTCGTCTCTTAAAAATAATAAAGAGACGTCTCTTTTTTTCTGTACACCCAAAAAATCACGGTGAGCTACATTGCAAAAATCTAAAATTGCATATTTTGGCGACGATATGTCCGTTTAGTACTTTCCTTCACCAAAATTATTCCCATTAGCATCGTCAACACGTTAGTGTACTCAGTTTGGTATTCTTTTTTATATTTGTGCATTTGGCAAGCTAGACGGAAGCTAAGTGAACACCATGGTGAATTTGTGCCTCCAAACCCAAATCTGTGCAAAAAAGGAAGGATTTATACGCTTTTGTATGGGGGCTTATGTCTGATAAAAATTACTGGTACAGTGTGTCTACAGAAATTGCCCGCCTTAGGATATGCCCGTCCACAGTATTTGCCCGCTCAGAAATCCGGACACGAGAATCCCGGACACTAACAAATGCCGTTTCAGTAATTGCCCGTCCACGAAATTTGCCCGCCCCCATGAGCTGACACACCTGCGGGCAATTTCTGTAGACACACTGTAGCCCTTGTACTTTGGCCCACGTGGGCCGACCGTGGAAGCTTATTGTAACAAAAGCCAGCCACAACTAGCTCGTGCGTATCAAACAAACGCAAGGAATACCCCACGGTTAGCTTTCAAAGGGACCCTATGTATCCAGTCGACTAATTCGACGAGTCGAATGGGGAGTGACAAAATGGGTACGAGGTAGATACGGACTCTATTAGTACGATAGAGTACCTTTGGGGAAATAGGTATGTACATATTCATCACACATCTGGCATCTGGACGATGTTGTGGATAAAAATAGATGTTGAAACAGATTGTGCATCTCAACCTAGTAGTTATTCTACTAACCCACCCCGCTTTGCAAGCACACAATGTAAGTGACCCGGAGCTTTGCTCCAATCCATTTTGTTGCTCTTCAATGATCATTTCATCAACAAGTGCTGCAGAGAAGGATAGATTTGAGGTTCAACACTGCCGCCAGCTCCACCAGTGGCATTTGTGGCAAACGAAGGAGAAGTCCAATCCTGGGCTACCAACACACTTTCAAGAGAGTTGCTACAACGCCTTCGTTTCTCGAGACCCACTTGTCTCAGAGCTGCAGCAGAATGTGGTGGCGCAACTAATTTCAATCGGTCTCAAACCAAAAGAAGAGGTGCTCATGGATAGCGGCTATAGCATAGATGCAGTCGTAGAAGTGAATGGAAAGAAAGTCGGTTTCGAAGTAGATGGCCCATATCATTTTATCGGCCGAAGTGAGAAACCACTAGCCAGAACTATTCTGAAGAGGAGGCAAGTCCCATTCCCATCGACTGACGGCAAGCGCTTGTATCCGTACCATATTGGGAGTGGGACAAACTTGGCTAAGATGAAGTGAAAGCGCAGGAGTATCTCCGTCATCTGCTGGGCTTGTAAAGTCGAGTCGTTGTCTTTCGTTTTCTTTACAGACCTGGGACAACTAAGTAGCAATAGCTGTTACTGTAACCACTCAGTACCGCAGGAAAGCAAAAAAATGCGTTTCAGGCGGGGGAACGCCTGTTACACACACGGCCAGACATCATAAGTACACAGCCATCCCATCTCTTTTGGGCGAGAGGATGCGATGGACGTGCCATTGGTGCAGACGCAGCGATAGATGAACTACTAATCCAACCATGGGCAACAGGTAAGAAACACAGGGTTCTGTGTTAATAAGATTGAAGCATTAGTAGTATGTAAGTCTCAATGATAGAGCTACATCACGCGGATTGAAGTGGATGCGAGTTTGAATCTCATCGTATTACTATGATGTTTTGATTGTCTTATTTATTCTTTTCACCACAGACCGTCACTGTACGCCGCTCTTTTTGTGATTACAAGGACAGCATCGCATGTCTGTTCACGCCCTCTCAGCTTCGCGAAAGGGAAGGGGTGAGCTCGGCTGCTGCGCTGCTAGCTGACGGTTCTTGTGAAGCCGTCTGTGTCGTTGACGCCACGCAGCGCTGCGCGTGTATGTGTGCTGTCACAAGTCACAATACTCTCACCACATCGCTCAAGTACCTACGTCCTCTAGAGCTAGCGCCCTGCCTACCTACGGTACGTGGTCTACCTTCCATCCGTCGTGAGACACAACAGACACAAGAGTAAAATAAAATCACACAAGAGGCGACATAAGAGGAAATTATAAATTTGTGCGACACAAGAGGATAAGACCGGCTAGCACTCATCATAATGCAAGGCAACGACGATACTATGGACGAGGGAGGCGGAAAGGATGATGGCGAAGGCGGAAAGAGGAAGAGGAATGAAAATGAAAAGGCAGCAGCAATAAAAAGAAGTGATGTCGCGGATGAGAGAGCAGCTGCTACTTTCGACGGAGAGGATACTGCAACTACAACTATGCTTGTTCCCACCAAGATGCAAGATGGCGGAAGAGACGAACAAAATCAAGAGCAAGAGGACCACCAATCGCAACACCTAAGTCAAGGTCAAGGAGAAACTACCGCCTCTAACAGGCCCGACTTATTTCAACTCTACTCAGATACCAACACGCGAATGCTGTCGCTATTGGGGATAGAACAGACTGGAAATCCCAATGATGGCGAACAACAAGAGGTCTGGCGCCAGATCATTGGATTTCAAGGGATTGGAGAAGAACGACGACGACGACGACGCAGCAGTGATAGTGGAGGACGAAGAACCAGGTTGTCAACAGAACTTCATTCTTCGGCATTTGAGAATTTATGGATTCAGCGTGGTGAGTTAGACGGGCCTCTACCTCTACAGGGACAACCACCACCACAACAAGAGCAAGAGGATGATAGGCGTTGACGACCTTAACAGTAATGTCCAGAGCCAAAGACAGGCCAAAGACGTAGAGGTAGAGTTTAGGTAAAGTAAGTTTTGGCGGCTACAACCACAGTTGTCTCACTATTTAACTCTAGTATGTCGCTTTAGGTAGCCGGTGTTTGCTTACTTAGCAATTTCCATGAAATGCTGACACCCGTGAGACAGCAATACCCTTTCTATCGACTGTTGGTGTTGGCAATGGAATCACAGCGTAACTGTTTGATATGGTGTGTTCGTATGAAGGCTTTTTTATCATTGTCCAACGACGGATGGCGAGCGTTATGTCTCAGGTACGTATGTCATCTTTGCAAGCCTTATTGTATGAGGAAATGTCCTCAAGGGTGACGTGGCGGGCAGAGGGAGGATCAAGAGTTCTCGGCAAATTGAGAAAAATGCGTTTTAGTAGCTCTCTCTCTCTCTAACGTATGTACCTAGAGGCTGTGTGGTTGGTCACGAAAAGTCACGAAGAAACGTGATTTGAGCAATCATGGCAAATTATTGTAAAAACTGCCACGTGACGGTAGCGAAGACAATGATCGATAGCACATAGGCAACTTGCTTTGATGTCGGACGCTGCACTGCTATCCACTGCAAGTCAAAACCAAAACGCATATGTATTCATAACAGCATGCTGAATCGTCTCTGAAGCGGTGTAAATGGATTTGCCGTCTGCAAGCGTGAGGAGGAGCACGGGGAGCGCATCATGTCATGTTGTGATGAACGACATATTGATCTTGATCGTCGCTCCACATCAATTAGAACACATACAAGACGATCACCGCCGAGAAAAGGCACAAGGAATGAAGTATATTCATATTCATCGTAATCACCAATGGATGCATCCAGACAGCTGTGCACTGTGCAAGCAATGTGCATCAACACACTTGCTGGATGGTACGGAAGCGGGCACATCTCATAGCAAAATGCATCCACACGCAACAAGCAGCATCTTTTATGAACACAAACACTAACAATATGAGTGAATAGCATATTAATGCTAATTTGGAGACTTGGCGACGACAGGGAAGGTTGAAGAGTGTTCTGCATACCGATGCAAATATTTTGGCGGCGAAAGCTATACATTTACTATTCAACTCTTGACGGGCAGCAGTGTACAATTCATTAAGTATTCGACAGCTAACAGAGTCTCCATTCGCGGCAATAGATCAGAGAATGTTACGAGCCAATTGTAGGCGAAACTTATGGAAATGGAACAGAGCTGAAACCTTACAATAGCTTGAGTCCCTCTTGGATGCGAAATACTATGCATACTCGTCTGGTATCGACTCTTGCCTTGCTTGATATTAAATCCAGCAAAAGACTCTTAGCTGAATTAAATGATACATTAATCTCCTAATCTCGAGAAGAATGGTGACGATTCTTTGCATTCTGTGATAGAATATTGATACAGAAAGCTGCAACCTCGAACTTTCCTCCTCTTTTTCTCTACAAGTGAATATTAAAAAATTCACAACAAGTGTACTTCTCTCAGATCCTGGGAATTCAAATGAATTCATCTTTTTTCGCTCGAATGAGCTATATAGTCAGCACATCAATCGCACCGGAATCTTATTCTACGTCTTCTTGCGATTATGCATGCCACATATTATATTCGTCCGCTGTTGCGACTATCATACTTTTGGAGATATGGTCACAGGGCACCTGGCTACCGCGCAAAAAAATTGCTCCCTGCAAAAAATTGTTCCAGCCGCTCCAAATCAAAAATTGCCTCCGACCTCCGACACCAAAACGATGCACAACAACTACCTCATCCGCTTTCTACCCCAACATGTCAGCAGCAGCTGTCATTACTGCATATTATCACCATTATAGACATGCACCTAATGCGCCAATACTACCATATTCCTGCTGATTTCATCCATCGAAACTGGCATGAGACATGCTTAATATTTGTTCTTTTGTTCCATGGTCGGAGATGGACATGAGCATCATGTTGCCTCGTCTTAGCGCATTAGCAGCGACAATGTATTGTGCCGTTAATAATCAAATGATAGAATTTCTTGTATACTCCAATATGTGGACTCAAATTCAAATGTTCCGTGACCGTTGCAACTATCTTTCTTGCTCTGCGGATTCAAATTCAAAAATCGACGTTGCTCGCCTGGTCCGCTGCATGATCTCCTCATTATTGGTCGGGCACAACCTCATTCTAAACATAACTCCAACTGCACCATGTCAAAGCCAAATGCTAAAGCGGCGAAGCAGGCATACGACAGCTACCTCAACTCGTTTGCCTGTTGTCCCCTGCGTTTCAAAGAGATGAATTCCCAGGATCTGAGAAGTGTAAGTAAATACAATGTTTTGCACCCTTTTGCAATTTATAGCCAACAGAAACATTGGTGATCACTTATTTGTACTTTGAGAGAATTAAAGTCAGTTGATATTACCAAGAGAGGGCATTCGCTTTTACTATTTCCGCTATTCGATAACTCTACCAATGAAGTTGCCACACTGCAATGAAGATCTATTGGAAAATAATAAAGTTCATCCATTAGTTAGTTAGTTTGCAGTTTAGTCTCTCTACAGAGAAGTATCTTCTGAAGCAAAAGTAGTAGAGGCTACTGCAGCTTAACTCTTCTACTTAAACCCTCCACATCACCTCAGCTGTTGTTGTTGCTGCTGCATCAACATGTTCCGACGCTCCTGCCGTAACTCCTCTAAACTCGCCTTCCTCTCTAACCGTATACTTGAAACTGCTTGCAATACACTCTGTAAATCTTGTGCCGATACGGTTGGATTGGCCGAGAGAAGACGATGTCGTTCTCTTTCGGAAAGTTTCAGTGATGATCCTCTTCGTGGCGGTGGTGGGGAGGATCTGCTACTGCTGCTGTTAGATACATTGGTATTGGTGGTGTTGTTGCTGCCACCATTGAAATCTACAATTAACGAGGAGGTAGTAGAATTATCTCCACATGCCCCACTTTCCATCTCGTCATCATTATCATCCAACTTGGATTTCTTTTCGTCAGGATTGTACCTCCACCCCAAACTTAACGGTACGCCACAAGATACCGATGGATTATCACCTAGCGTTACTTCATATTCTCGAACTTGAAGGTGGGAAAAGGACACGTTGCGTGGCACCAGTGTCTTGAACTCTTCATTATTTCTACCGCTACTTTTTCTTGAGGAATTATTTGTCTTGTCGTTGGCGAATAAAAGAGCAGAGGACGAAGCCGCTGCTCGTCTGACGACCCTGCAGCTACTGTTGTTTTGAGATGCATTTGTAAAGGACTCAGTCAATATGCTACTTCGTCTATGCAACTTATCCATCGAATGCTGATGCAACATGCTCGTATTTGACGAAGAACTAAGACATGATTTCAGTGACAATTCTGTCCCCGTGCGGGGAAGTGGTGTCTCCGCTGCTGACGCGGAAAACTTTTCATTGTGTTGGCTTACTCGTCGTTCTGTTTTGGCGTTAGTATAATTTTGTGGTGTAGGACGATTGAGCATTGATCGACCGACTGCAGCGGCGCGTGTATTGAGTGGATTATTATTGTTCGTAGCGGGGGATATTGATGCATCCCATCTGCGTTCGCCGTGAGGCAAATCATTATTATTTTGTTGCTGGAATGCAGCGTAACTGTTAGAGGATCGAGATCGATTCATGGTGCTTTGCGGTGGTGTGTTTATTTTGTGTGGATCGGAGCGAAATAAATAATATGATGAGGCACCACGAGATGAGCTGGCAACAACTCACAAGCAACAACTCACAACTGCTCACGACCACAAAACTGTGCAGTTGTTGCTAGCTTGTTGCGGAATAAAACCAGCGCATTTTAGCAGCGTCAGGCAATACTATCACGCAAAGTCACTTGTACCTTATTTTTTGTCTCATGTCTCTGAGGAACGTCGGAAGCTTGCTGAGAAAGAGTCATAAAGTCTTTTACTAATAATGCACAGCGTATTGATGACGTAATATTATGGGAGCTTCATGATGTCTAAAAAACACATTTAACTTTGACCTGAACGCTACTTGAGTAATACGATTTGCACAGGAAGTCTTGATTGAGGCCCTGTAAAATTCACGATCAAGTAGTTGTTTCACGCTTTACAAAAAATCACATAAGTACTCTGCTCAGAGAGACTTTGGTGATGAACAGTGGAGACGGGTGTCTTCACTCTTCAACTTGACCTACTAAGCTAAGTAAGTATAACTCACCTAACGTATCCACATCTTTACATAGTTGTTCGTCTTCTAGAGAGAGGAGTACCACTACTTACTTTTAACTCTTCCCTGTCAGTCCGGTCAACTTTAACTTACTGATCAAAGAAGGCCTATCTTGATTGAAGCTTAAACTTCAATCATCATGTGCTCAAGCATCACATTATCAAGTTGTTTCAAGCATTTACACAAAAGCATGTAGGTACTTGAAGAGCTGTGAGTTTTGCTGAGTCGCTTTCTTATCGGTGTTTCATCTCGTCACAGCTCTAGATGGCAGAGTAACGTTGTCTTGTTGCTTGCTCTAGAGAAGCGAGGAAGGTTGATGTATGAATATGCTCGATCTTTACACATTTACAATATATCTATTTACATTGAAGGTATGTACGTTGCTCCGCCAACACGTCCACGTACTTCAAATCGCTGCGCCTGTTGCTGCTTCAACATCCTCCTCTCTTCTCGCAGCTCATTCAAACTCTCCTCCCTCTCTAACCGTATATTAGTCACTGCTTGCATTACACTCAGTAAATCTTCAGTTGATACGTTTGGATTAGCAGAGAGACGACGATGACGTTCTCTGTTGGAGAGTTTTAGAGGTCCTTTTCTTGGGAATGAGGAGGTCGAGGATGATTTACTTGAGAGCTTGCTTCTACCATTGAAATCCACAATTAATGAGGCGGTAGATGTAGGACTATCCCTCCCAGAATCCTCATTCATCTCGTCATCATTCTCATCCAACTTGGATATCTTTTCGTTTGGATTGTATCTCCATCCCAAACTTAACGGTATGCCACAAGATACCGATGGATTATCACCAAGTGTAACTTCATATTCTCGAACTTGAAGGTGGGAAAAGGACACGTTGCGTGGCACCAATGGCTTGAACTCTTCATTCTTGTGGCTCGACGAAGTGCTCGAAGTGTGTTTCTTGCAGTTAATCGCAGGTGAGGATGAAGCAGCAGCTCGTCTGACCTTGTTGCTGCTACTGTTGTCATTGGTGTCATTGGACGTAACATCGTTATTTAGGAAGAAAGAGCCAAAGCAATTAGTCGCTGAGCTCCTACTACGATGCAAATTATACATCGACTGCTGATGCAACATGCTTGTACTGGACGAAGAACTAAGACATGATTTCAGTGTCAAATCTGTCCCTGTGCGGTGTAGTGAAGGCAGTGGTGTTTCTGCTGCCGACGCGGAAAACTCTTTATTGTGTTCGCTTACTCGTTTTTGTTGTGAAGAGATGATAGATGATACTGGCGGCGTTGGTCTATCGAGGAGTGATCGACCGGCTGCAGCGGCACGTGCATTGAGTGGATTATTGTTAGAAGCGGTGGATATCGATGCATCCCATCTGCGTCCGCCGTGAGGCAAATCATCATTTTGTTGCTGATATACAGCGTAACCGAAACTATTGGAGGATCGAGATCGATGCATGGTGCTTTGCGGTGGTGTGTTTATTAAGGCACCACGAGAGTGGCTGGTAGTATATTGAATATTGAGCTACAAGCAACAGTGCAGAATGATGAAAGTAGGTAGCAGGAGGTAGCAGATATCACGATCGTCAGACACAGTTGATCGTAAAATTGGTATCGTATCTGAGAATGTCGGAAACTTGCTGAGAAAGAGTCATAAAGTCTTTTACTCATAATAGGTAGTGCATAGAATACTTAGATGAATTTATGCTTGACCTGAACGCTACTTTGTAAGTCGGATCAATTTCTCCAAATTTCAACCGATATTCATATGTACGATTTACACTACTTACACCTTTTAGGCCTCAACTTCAACATTATTTGGTCGCACGATCAAGTTGTTTCACGCATTTGATTTGTTAGGATCTGTTACATCGAATCCTAGGATTCTGAAAATCCTAGGATTCGATACCGGCGAATCCTTGGATTTCGGAATCCTAGGATTCGGAGGGGGCTGCACATCGAATCCTTGGATTGTCCGAATCCTAGGATTCCTGCCTCCGAATCCTAGGATTCCTGCCTCCGAATCCTAGGATTCGCCGGCTCTGATCCATCGAATCCTTGGATTGATGGGCGATAGCGTTTCGGCCAGGAATCCCTGGGATATTTCGGCACTTTTGAGTATCCCGAGGGATATTTTTTCGCCAAAAATCGCTAAAAAATATCCTTTTATTTGGACAAGCTTATCTTGATAGCTGGAGCGTTTCTGATGTCAATAATACTATTGTTCACTCATCAAATCACATTTAATCACTTTTTATATCCAAAATCACTCACTTGGCCATTATTACAGCGCAAGAACGTCCGTAGCTGCAACACATCTCCCACTATGCTGTCACCAACAATCCTCCGGATGAAAGTCAATTGTGAGAATACACGCTCCACCGCAGCACTAGAAACTTGAGTAAGAACAATAAGCCGAACAGCCTTGTAGAAGGATGGTATCACATCTGCTCTAGCTTCCATTGCAGTCTTCCACCATTCATAGATCCGACGTCCACGCTCCCCAATGTCATTTTTCCAATTCATTCTACAAAACTCATCTATATCCTCCCCATCTGCTCCCTCTTCTCCAGCAGCTTGCAATAGATCCCCAACATTGCCCTCAATCCCATCTTCTGCCACATCTGAATCTTCCATTATATCATCTTCATCTTCTGGGTGAGCGTCTTCAGCAGTGTCGTCACCCTGCTGCTGACGTAATGTATTGTCTATATTAACCAACAAGGCTCTCTGACGAGCCCTTCGCAACTTTTCTTTCACTCTTTGCCGATAACGTCTATTCGTCTCCTCGATGTCCTCGCCCTCGAAATTGAAATGCATTTCTTCCACAAGTTTCAGGTATTCGGGTATTTCATCCCTCATTGATTTGAGGAATTCATCTGTGAATTCCTTGTACTCGAAATGTTTCAACTCATCTATCCAGCGACGAAGCATATCAATTGTTAGCTGCTGCTGGTCCTTCAGAAACAAGATGTCAAAAAGTTTGCAAGCACGAAACAGTGGTGTCAAAGGTATCATGCGTGTGATGATGTCATGCGTCTTTTCTGTCTCCATCGGCTTTAGCTTCTTTGCCGATGTTGATGCTCGAGCAAAAAGAGAACGTTTCCTATCAAGATCTGCCGCTTTATTTGCCTCTTTCTGCCTCTTCTTTGCTAATTCCTCCTCCGGCAAAGCCTGCGGCTTCAAATGACCATCATCACCGGTGCTGCCGGGGGCTGGTGCTGTTGTGCGTGGATCTTTGGATTTCTCCATTGTGTTGAAAGACAGAATAGGGCGAAAGACCGAATTAATACACGGATGGCGACAAAAATAATGCAACACAGCAACAGCCACTACTGAATCTGTCTGTAGTGTTGGCAGGGCGAGGGAGCTGTCGGCAAGTACATAGTAGTGTCGGCTGTCGGCCATGCTGGTGCGGTGAGCTCAACGCATCGCATCCTGGTGGAAGGAAGGCTCTGGCGGACTTTTTGAGATGGTGTCCTGTCACATCATGTAGACTTTGTACGTAGGAACTAGTAAATAATCAGGGATATTTTTTGGGATATTTTGCAGGGGTGGGCGGGCTACCTGGCCGAAACGCTAATGGGCGAAGACGAAGACACCTCGACCGACCATGACACGATATCGCTGCTATGCAGCAGTAGATAAGGAGGGGCATGAAGTAATTACAAAGGCAACCAACCCGCCCCCTCGCCTCTAATATGATTAAAGACGACGGCTTAGTCACCTGGAGCGGAAGGAAACGCCACGACGTCGCCTACACGGTACAAAAAGTTTGCATAATTATTCGTTTCCGTCGAACAAACAATCGACTACAATTCAATGCAAACGGCGAAGATATCGATCAAACAAGCATTAAAAATTCATTATTACGATAACATGCATTTGTGGGAGCCATATTAATGATAGATTGAGGGGAATATGACATTTATCAAGTATTACTTCTAATAATTTACATCACATACCAACAATTAAAAATAACATAGCCTATCTGATACTTTAAACTCTGTATTATGTACCACCAACACATGCACATCCATTAGAAGCGTATGATTGAATGGTACATGAATAACAACTCATTTGTTGTTATTGACTTTGTTGTTATCGGCTATCTCGAGTGCTGATTGTTGCGTACTCTGGATGTGAAAATTAAATTATGTCGGTCGACATGTGTATTGGCGATGGTAGCGCCGAGAATAATAACGGTCGAGAGAACATCGTCGGAATAATAATCTAAAATAATGTGAAGTAAGTATCTGCTATGTTGTTGCTGCAGTAGTAGCCCTCTCTAGTAGGCGTTACTTCATCATCGTGGAGTTCTTTTTCAAGCAAGCCCTTGCCAGAATCCTAGGATTCGGACGGCATGTTTTATCGAATCCTAGGATTCGGAGCAGGAATCCTAGGATTCGGAAATCCAAGGATTCGATGTAACAGATCTACTAAAATTCATGTACTTCAAGAGCTTTGAATTACTCCTACGCTGAGTCGCTTGTCGCTTTCTCATCGGTGGCGTGCTGCTTCATCAATTTTCTCTATGTGAGCGAAACAAGACCACAATTGGGGCATGAGGTGCATACGTTGAAGGTTGACTGAAGCTTGAAGCCAAGACGGAATGCTCAAGTCTGCAGGTCCGATTTAAATGCATGTATCAGCTTGCATGTGAATTGGATGAGGCAACGTTGATATATTCAAATAATGACAATGACAATGACAATGACACGACATGGATGACTGATGACTTCAATGCGACAATCCTTGACTCAACCGAGGCAGAACCAACCAAAACTTTGCTTGACCTTACACCAATCAATGCTTTCACTGCTGTTTCGATTGTTTCATCAGTCTTGCAAAATGCTGCTCTAATGAACTCGTCGGATGCGCCTTTCATTGCCCTTTCCCTTGAAAAGAATTGACTCGATGGTATACATTCTGTTCACAGTGATTAGCCCGCTAGAAGCGAGAGGTTGATATATAATGAATATGCTCGATGTGTATTACTATCTATTTACATTGAAAGTATGTACCTTGCTCCGCCAAACACTTTCCCGGACTGCAAATCGTTAACCTGACGTCACCCACAAACTAAAACTCATGCTCTGCTGCGCCTGTTGCTGCTTCAACATCCTCCTCTCTTCTCGCAGCTCATTCAAGCTCTCCTTCCTCTCTAACCGTATATTTGCAACTGCTTGCAATACACACTGCAAATCTTGAACTGATACGTTTGGATTAGCTGAAAGACGACGATGACGTTCTCTATCGGAGAGTTTTAGAGGTCTTCTTCTTGAGGATGAGGAGGAGGAGGATATACTTGAGAGATTGGAGGTCGAGGATGATTTACTTGAGAGATTGCTTCTACCATTGTTGATGAAATCAAGAGCTGATGTAGGAGAGGTAGGACTATCCCTCGCAGGATTCACATTGATCTCGTCATCATCGTCATCCAACTTGGATATCTTTTCGTTTGGATTGTATCTCCATCCCAAACTAAGTGGTACGCCACAAGACACGGATGGATTATCACCAAGTGTCACTTCATATTCTCGAACTTGAAGATGGGAAAAGGACACGTTGCGTGGCATCATTGGCTTAAACTCTTCATTCATGTGGCTCGACGAAGTGCTCGAAGTGTTGCTCTTGCAGTTAATCGCAGGTGAGGATGAAGCAGCAGCAGCTCGTTTCACCTTGCTGCTGCTACTACTGTTGTCATTGGACGTAGCACCATTATTTATGAAGAAAGAACCAAAGCAATCAGTCGCTGAGCTCCTACTACGATGCAAATTATGCATTGACTGTTGCAACATGCTTGTACTGGACGAAGAACTAAGACATGATTTCAGTGTCAAATCTGTCCCAGTGCGGCGGATAGGAGGCAGTGGTGTCTCTGCTGCCGACGCGGAAAACTCTTCATTGTGTTCGCTTACCCGTTCTTGATGTGAAGAGATGATAGATGATACTGGCGGCGTTGGTCTATCGAGGAGTGATCGACCGGCTGCAGCTGCACGCGCATTGAGTGGATTAGTGGTAGAGGAAGGTGGTTGCTGCGGCTCGAAGGCGCCCCATCCTGCATTAGGTGGAAAGATCGACCGACGAGGAGAGTGAAGCTGATGCTGTTGAACGATGTGACTTTTGGAGGATTGAGATCTCTTCATGACGATTTTGCTGAATAATTTGGTGAGGTGAGGAGGTGAGTTGCTTTTTGTGGTACTTTTTGTAAGCAGTGAAGTAATCGTAATGAATGGTGCAACAACTGCACAAATTGTTGGGTTCAAGGTAAGCAGTAGGTAGGTGTCATGTCAGAGAATGGATGATTGATTGACACTTGACATAAGTGATTGAGGAATGTTGCTGTCACAGAATTTTACCATATGTAGTGCAAAGCAAGTGAGAAGCGCAGATGAAAATACATCATTCCACAGGTCACAGTGATGATGCGTGTACATCTTTTTCCATGTCACATTGAGAAGTTTACCAATTCGTCGGTCTCGGACACAAGATAAACAACATGTTGTCTGAAGCTGAAGAGGCGAGGAGCAATTACCAAATGTCGCTTGTGAGTACAATATGGAGCGGTGTCTATGGAGGAAGAATACAGCCACACTACTTGTGTACTCTGTTATTATCTGTTACCATAAAACGACGACGCATGACATCCACACTCGACTTGAACTTGAACAAGTTCAAGTTCTTGAACACCTTACTTCATAGACCCAAAAGCATCCGAAGATACTCCTGCTCTTTCACTTCATTTTTGCCAAGGTTGTCCCACTCCCAATATGGTACGGATACAAGCTCTATACCGTCAATTGATGGGACTTGCCTCCTCTTTAGAATAGTCTTGGCAAGTGGCTTCTCACTTCGACCGATAAAATGAGATGGGCCGTCTACTTCGATACCAACTTTCTTTCCATTCACTTCTACGACTGCATCTATGCGATATCCGCTATCCATGAGCACCTCTTCTTTTGGTTCGAGACCAATTGAAGATAGTTGCGCCACCACATTCTGCTGCAGCTCTGAGACATGTGTGTCTTGAGAAACGAAGGCGTTGTAGCACCTCTCTTGAAGGTGCATTGGCAATCCAGAATTGAACTTCTCCTTCGTTTGCCACAAATGCCACTGGCGGAGCTGTGAGAATTCTATCGCTTCAAATCTATCCTTCTCTGCAACACACTTGTTGATGAAATGATCGTTGAAAAGTTTCGGTGCATCAACATCAGCTACTGCATACGCCCACGCAATATTGGCAATCTCTTGATTGGTGTAGGAATCAACCAATTCCGCCGCATTTGACTCAAATGATAAGAACAGCTGCTTGTCGATGATACCCACAGTAGCGTATGCCCAAAGTAGATTGGCAATATCCTGAGAGTTGAAACAGCCCTTACGTTGCACAGCAGTCTTGGCGACTTCCTCGAACAGATTGGGGTGAGAGACTTGAGAAGTAGAGTATGCCCACACTGTGTTTGAAAGATCTTGTGAGTTGAATCGATCGAGTATGTTTGATTGAACAATTTGATTGGCCACCACCTTGAATAGTTTTGGATGAGAGACTTGAGAAGTAGCGTATGCCCATACAGTGTTGGTAAGATGCTGTGGCTCGAATTGATCCAAAATATCTGATATGACGATGTGATTGGCCACCACCTCAAATAGTCTTGAATGAGGAACACTAGCAGTAGCGTATGCCCACACTGTGATGGAAAGATTCTGTGGCTTGAATCTTTTTAAGATGTCAGATTGAACTATGCAATTGGCCACCTTCTCAAACATCCCTGGATGATTGATTCCTGCAGTAGCGTATGCCCAAACCGTATTAGCAAGATTCTGTGGGATGAATCCATTCAAGATCTCAGATTCTACTATGCGATTGGCCACCCTCTCGAACAGTCTTCGATGAGGAATATTAGCAGTAGCGAATGCCCACACTGTATTGGTAAGTTCCTGTGGCTTGAATCCATACAAGACATCTAGTCGTGCAGCATGATTTGCCACCTTCTCAAATAACTTTGGATGATGAATACCAGCTTTTGCGAAGGCCCACACTGTATTGGAAAGTTCCTGTGGCTTGAACTCTCCCAAATGCTCCTGTGCAACAACTTGATCTCCCATTGCTTCAAATAGTGGAGGATGTGGCTTGCCTACTGTCGCATAGGCCCACACAATATTGGATATGCCTTGTGGGATGAAGTCAGCGCGACGCCGTGCTGCTTGCGTTGCGAGATGATCAAAGAGGTCACTTCCATCGTCAAACTCAGGCACATACTTGATCAGAGCGTATGCGTAAGCAATGTTTGATAAATGTCTCGCATCGAAGTAATCGAGTTTGTCTCTTGCTGCACTAGCAAGGGATAAAAAGAGTTCCTTCTTCGGTGTCATGTCACTATTCAACAAACGACTACTCAGCATATCAACAATATCTTCTTCACGCCCACTCCATCTCCCACAATTCTTACGTAATACATCTACAAGTTTGGCCATGCTGTAGATCGTTTGAGACAAGTCTATTGGACCATGCAAACTCAGCGTATTCGTTGTATGCTCGAATATTTGGTTGAGGTGGGAATCCATCTGCTCATAGTACGGACTACACTGCTTGTATTTTCCCAATTGTTTCGACACTTTGTTCCAGAACGCAGCAGTCGATGATGGCTTCAGAATGGCAAGATTGTCGTATGCGATCTGAATCAATTTCGGAATGGTGTGACTATTATGGAACGAAGGTGCTGATTGACGTTGGTGCAATGCAGGATTGGAAGAGAAGTTTTGTCGATATGCGAGTTGACGATGCTCATGAGAAGTGCCCTTTGAATGCTCGTGGCGGCAGCGTGACTGCGGATTGTAATAGCTGTGACGATTGTTTGTGTTACTCATACGACATTCATAAGATGTATCAGTGTAGTTTGCGGAGTTTTCTTTTTGATGGTATTCATTTACTGGAGAACGATGCATACCCGCTCCGTTGATAGATATATTATGTTCGTAATCATAACTTCTAACATCCTTAGGTCTTCCATCACCGAAGCTCCTTGGACGGCTAGATCGCTCATACCTATTATCGATTTTAGCATCGTGGTGGCGACGTGCAGGAGAGCGAGATCGTTTGCGAGAGTGAGACGAGTTTCGCTGGTAAGATTGATTACTGGAAGAGCAAGAGGTTTGTCGCGGAGAAAGAGGATCGCACGAGGGAGTGCGGTGGCTCCAATAACGAGGCGCATAGTCACTACTCCTGGAACGATGATGATATTGATCACTTCTTGCATCATGTCTCATGCCTCGTTCGTCATGACGATTATTTCGCTCATCATGAAAGTCATATGAACGACCACGACTCCGTCCACGAGAGGGAGAGGGAGCTCGATGGTGGCTGCGTCCTCGACCACCGACATGGTTGTTTCTGTTGCTGCCGCCGCGATCCTGAGGACGCATGTAGTAATTGAATGATTGACCGGACATGCTGAATTGAATAAAGTGAAGTCTTTGACAACAATCACATGGCAACGAGGAGGATTGTGAGTTCGACGGCAGTTGCTTTTTTCTGAGATTGAGACGTATCTATGTACCAAAGGGTGCAAGTACCATAGGGTGTACACAAAGTTACTACGTATGCGCTACCCGAGCATGCCTCGAGCGACAACTGGATGAGAGTAGATTCCACCTATTTGATATCGTGATTGCAGTGTATAGATCTCTGAGAGAGGATGCTATTATTCGTGTGTCTTATCAGTTATCTCTACTTTCGATCTTCTTGTGCATGATCATGATGGAAACTGCTCATTTGGCCGTAATTCTCCCAAGTACGTAGGGGCATGGGATGATCCAGCTATCACAGAGCTATCATCTGCCACTCATTACCATTGCTCATAGTCAATAGCATTCAATGTATTACTGTCCAAGCTTCGTCGTGAGCCTGAGTCAAAGTTGAGTTTCGTAATTCCGCGTTCTTGTCCGTCCGATGTCCCTGTGTCCGTTGTCCGTCCGTCGTCCCAAGGGCTCTTCTATCATCTATCTGTATCTTGGTGTTGTTGAGAGCATATCTAATGATAATGCTTTCCTCAATGTTGTACCGATTTGTTTCGCTGCTTCGACATTGTCTTCCAGCTTCGACTCTTCCTCCATTGTTCAGGTTCATCCTGATTTTCAGTACACAGTTAGGCATTTTGAAGGATTTCTCCCTAATAGTCTGTACAGAATTTATCCCATCGCCAGATTTATGACTGCTGGCTTTGTTCTAGCTTTTTCTAGCTTGTTGAGCCCTGGCCGGCGGCGTCTGATGTTTTCAGTACAGGATATTTGACTGGTAGATATGGATACAGGGCTGAGTGTTCTGGGCATGTGCATAGAAAAATATCCGTCACAGAAATCAACACCTCCGCACAATAGAAAAGCACCATGATCTACGTCTACGCACCCCCCGCCCCGGCAGCACTGGAAGTAGCCGAGGCAGCACATCCTCCGCCTCAAGTAGTCCAGCTGCCGCAGCAGCCGTTCCTGCTAATGTTAACCACCTTCTCAACAACGCAATAACGGCGGCTATTAATGACACCAGGGCCGATGTTGCATCTCCACCAGAACCCGACAGCCCGGTTGGTCAAGGCGATGCCAACAACAACGCAGAAGAAGAAAACTTCGATTTTGACGAACATGAGCAAACAAATGAATTTCTACGCTCAATCAGGGAAGTAATGACCGTTGAAGGCATTGAATAGAACACAAGGGCAAAATCTACATTTGACACGCATCAAAATGAAAACACGCGTTTCATCGTATGGCTCTTCTACAACTACGAGCGTCTTATTCACGATGAGTTGTCTCGTGATTTGCATGAAGTCATCGAAACAGTCAACTATGATGTTATGTTGAAAAGGAAGTATCGAGGCAAGAAATCAGTAGAGGAGAGAAAGAATCATTACTTGTTTCAACTTCTCCGGAACAAAGTCAAGTTCTCGAATGCATCTTCACGAAGGAGCGACTTGAAAAGTTTCCTACCATCTATAGATTCCTTGAAATTGGTCTTGCTAGTTTCCTGATCCACTCGAAGACTATTAGCGAACGTCTCCCATCCAATTCGACTCTTCTACATCACCACTCTTCACAATGCTTAAGCAACACGTGCGTATTGCAATGCCGTGGGATGGTCACCACAAATATTTTTCTAAGCCAACTGGCATCCCTCCGCATGTTATCAACTACCAACACTATGCCGAGATTAAGGAAATGATAAAGAAACTACCACAGCAGTTTGAAGAATCACTCGATGCGAGGCAATTCAACGGCAGCATCTCGCTTCCACAAATGAAGCAATTTATTAAGGAGGCACAGAGTGAAGAGACTGCGAGGATGGCTGCTGATATTGCATTTATGAAGAAGGCTATGGAGGATAGTAAGCTGTTGCCTGCGGATTCGGATTCCTCGCCGGATGAATTGGGGGACGCTGCTTGCGGCAGTCAGTTCGATCATCACTATCACCCTGATGGTGTATTCCGAAAGGTACCGCCTGGTTGGACGTTTCCTATGAACCAACTTCAGCAAATGTACCAATACTGGCATTGTGGTGATCAGCTGCAGAAGATATGTCCCATGAAACACTTCCGTAGCGTTGATGTGTCTTTCTTGGGCGACAGCGCACGCATTCGTCTGAACGAGGTGAAACAGTTGATGGAGATTATTGATAAGACAGCAAGTCGGAATGGGACAAAGCAAACGAAGAAGATGAATATGTCAACTACAAACACTTGCTTCCTCCGTGGAAAGGCTGGACTAAAGATTCCTACTACAACTCCTACTGGAAGGGAGAGAGATATAGGTAGATTGAAATGGTCATCAGCAATCACTTATTTGCCTAAAGAGCCGAAGAGGAGGCGAGTCACCTAGTTAAATAACTTGTCTATAACGAAATATTAGTAGGAGAGTATGATCATTGTGTGCTCATGAAGATTCCCATCGTAGTGGTTAAAATCTGAGAGAGGGGGAGTGGTGTTGAGAGTTGAGACAGTGAGGGAGTGATCTTTGCCCCCTTGCCCCCTTTTCTTTTTGGTCTGTCCATACTTCTTTTCTCTGAGATATGTACTGAAAATATCTTTCATATCTGGTCATGTACTGAATCCAACCTTCTCAAATCCCATGAAGAATCCCATTTTTCATGCGTCTCAGTTTCAGCTGCGTCAAACTTCTTCAGTCTCTGCCAGACTTACCTTATCAGCACTCTCTTTGTTTCGTGCCATTGTACAGTACTGCTCCAAACCGCAGTACCGCATTGTCTACTACTACTCATTCCGACTTGTGCATGTGCTACTCATCTCTACAATACCTCTACTGCACTATTGTTCGTACCGCCCTTGTTTACTCTTCTGTCGATGTCTCCTGTACCGACTTGCTGGCTTGCCCACTGCTAAGTATGCTGAATATAAACTCCTGAATCACGAGCATGAGAATGCTGAGCTACATCTTCACTTCACTCTTTCCAGCTTGACATTGTCATGTTTCATCATGTGACCTTCATGCATCATATCACAATCACCTTACTTACGTTCAGTGCTACATGTACCACAAGATTCACACACTACGGACAACACCGTGTCATTATCTCAGTCACTTCTGTGAGAGAATGTCGAGTATCAATCAACACTCTCCCCGCTTGACATTCACATCATCATACATTGACTCCATTTCGCCATGTCCATGCTAACAAAGACACTCAGTATGGAATTGATACAAGTTCTTCTGCGCCGTCAATCTTTTGGAATAGTTCTGGCTAGAGGGAGACGTACTTCTACCTATCAAACGAGAGAACAACTGTTTGTATCGATGATGCCCATACCAAGGGTAAATAAATGCCCATACTTAGTAGCGTATGACCAAAGTAGATTATGAATGTCTTGAAAGTTGAGTTTTTCGTACATATTGGATTTGGATAGCAGCCTTGGCGACTTCCTCGAGCAGAGATTGGCTGGGGAGGACTCTTGAGTGGGTGACCTAGTTTGATCGGGCAGTGAGCAGTGACAAGACCAACGATGCGAAAGGCCACTCTACTTTCTCAAACAATGAACTGTACCATATGTTATGTAGGTACTACTCACTTATTCCCACGTTTTAGATACATTTTTTTCAAAGATTAGATTCTTTCTTCGAAATAAGTGAAAGAATGGCAACTATGAACTGGGAAAGTGAGCCGTGCATGCTCATACTTCTGAGCCGAATGGAGGTAGCAGTAGCACAGTAACCTCCTGTGTATCCATCTATCCATACCATTGACTTGAAAAAGATCGAAGAATGCAGTACCATGACATCATCTAACAACAATAATGATAATCATCCGCACTTGATATACGCACCCATTGCTGGACGTGCCGAACTCAGTCGTCTCATAGCTGCAGCCGGCGGAATCACCATCACAGAATCCGTCAACATCACCAACTTGGGTGAGCCTACTATTCAAGAAACGGGAGAAAGTAAAGCAAATTACATGTCTCCCAGCGGTATGCCTCTACTGCAACATGGTGATCTTAAAATATCGCAGAGTGGTGCCATCGAAGCGTACATTGCGTCGATTGCTCCTCGGTATAGGGATCTTACGCCACAACAGAGAGCAGTGGACATGATGTTCATGGGGATCAAAGAGGAAATAAACCACAATTGCGGTCGGGCCATCTTCACAACTCAAAAGGTTGACAAGAATAAAGCCATTGCGGACGTGTGCACTTTGTTGGACAAGTGGGGCGCTGTATTTGAAGATCAGATTCCTACCGAGGGTTTCATTCAGGGGTTACCGTATCCCTCGCCTGCTGATCTTGCATTGTTGGACATTACAACTTCGTACATGCCCATTGGAAGTGCTAGGAAGCTTGCTCAGTATGATTTTGGAAAATGGAAGAGGGTTATGGCGCTTTGTGGTAGAGTCAAGGCGGATGAAAATGTAAAGAAATATTTGAATGGCAGCAGGTATACTGATGCCAATCCATGGGGAATGTGAAGGAGACGAAGAGAATTCACAGAATTGTATGGTATAATCATTCCCAAATCATCATTGCATATCACAGGGAACTTTTATTGCTGAAATGTATAGAGAATGTTGAAATAGAGGGGGTTAAAAAATAAGGATGACTTCTATGATTCTCTGCTGATATTGATATTGAGATATGTTGTAAGTCTCCTGTCATGAACTCGCTTCGTACAAATAAGGTGCTATCGATGCTGCTGCCTTCCACCAATCCCAACAACTTCTGAAGATACTGCTGCTTCTTTGTCTGACTCTTGCCAAGCTTACTCCACTCCCAATAAGGTACAGATGCAAGATCTACCCCATCGATTGCTGGCACTTGCCTACGCTTCAATATTGTGCTGCCTGTAGGGGATCTACTCTTGCTGATAAAGTGTGATGGACCGTCTACTTCAACGCCCATGGTCTTTCCACTTACCTCTACCAAGGCGTCAATACGATACCCACTGTCCATTAGTACTTCTTCTTTTGGTTGGAGGTCGAGTGATGATAGTTGAGCTACTACGTCATCTTGGAACTTTGATGCAGACAGATCTGCAGAGATAAACGCTTTGTAGCTTCTATCGCGGAGATCTTGTGGCAGCCCAGCGTTTGCCTTCTCCTTTGTATGCCACAAATGCCACTGGTAGAGTTGACAGCAATGTTGAACCTCAAATCTATCCTTCTCTGCCACACACATGTTGACGAAACGATCATTGAAGAGTGTCGGTGCATCAACATCAGCTACTACATACGCCCATGCAATATTGGCAATGCATTGACTGCTGCATGCAGCAATGAATTTCGTTGCAGTCGGCACAAATGACAAGTAGAGCTGTTTGTCGATGATGCCCATTGTAGCAAACGCCCACAGCAGATTGGCAACGCCTTGGGAGTTGAATTTTTCTTTCCGCTGGATGGCAGTCTTGGCGACTTCCCCGAACAGTCTTGGATGAGAGACTTCAGCAGCAGCATAGGCCCACACCGTGTTTGAAAGATGTTGTGGCTCAAATCGATGCAAGTGGTCAGATTCAACAATGTGATTTGCCACCAACTCAAACAGTCTTGGATGATTAATGCCTGCAGTAGCATAGGCCCATACTGTGTTGGAAAGAGCTTGTGGGCCGAACCGATCCAAGCTGTGAGATTCAACAATGTGATTTGCCAGCGTCTTAAACAATCTTGGATGATTGATGCCTGCAGTAGCGTATGCCCACACTGTGTTGGAATATGTTTGTGGTTTGAATGTATTCAAGATATCTGAATCGACCATTTGATAGGCCACCTTCTCGAACAGCGTTGGATGACTGATGCCTGCAGTAGCGTATGCCCACACTGTGTTGGAATATGTGTGGGTCGAATCGATTCAAGATATGAGATTTAACAATGTGATTGGCCACTGTCTCAAACAGTTTTGAATGATTGATGCCTGTAGTCGCATACGCCCACACTGTATTGGAAAGTTCCTGTGGTTTGAATTGATCCAAGCTACCAGATTGAACAATGTGATTGGCCACCGTCTCGAACAGTTTTGGATGATTGGTGCCTGTAGTAGCGTATGCCCACACTGTATTGGAGAGTGCTTGTGGCTTGAAGCGATGCAAATGGTCAGATTGAACAATGTGACTGGCCACCAACTCAAACAATCTTGGATGACTGATGCCTGCAGTAGCATATGCCCACACCGTGTTGGAAAGATTCTGTGGTTTGAATCGATCCAAGCTGTCCGACTCAACAATGTGATTCGCCATCTTCTCGAACAGTTTTGTATGACTGATGCCTGCAGTAGCGTATGCCCAAACTGTGTTGGCAATTGCTTGCGGTTTGAACTCTTTCAAATGTTCCAATGCAACTATTTCATCTCCTATTGCCTCAAAAAGAATAGCATGCGGCTTGTTCATTGTCGCATATGCACACACTATGTTTGAAATGTCTTGCTCATTGAATTCTGCTTTTGCAGCTACTGATTGCTCTGCAATGTGATCAAACAAATCACTCCCATCAACAAACTCTGGTACGTATCTAACCAATGCATATGCGTACGCTAGATTTGATATATGACGTGAACCAAATTCATCGAGTTTGTCCATTGACCAGCCAGCAAATAAACGAAACAGCTCATCATTAGGTGTCCGGTCATTGTTCAGCAGCAGCTCCCGCAGTGATCTTTTGTGGCTGGCCTCTCCTCGTCTATTCCCTTGCTTTTGTAACGCAGCTGCGATCTTTGACATACTAAAGATTGTTTGGGTTAGCTCCTTCATGCTGAATGCCCCCAGCGTATCGATCGTGTGTTGAAAGAGATCATCAATCTTTCTTGCATTCTCTCGACTATCGTCTCTTCTAGCACCGCGACGATTATTAGAACGCTCATCCCTTGTATTCATTTGCCTGGAGATTTTGGTCCACAGCATAGCAGTTGCCATAGGAGTCATGACATCAAGATTGTCGTGAGCAATTTGAACCAATTCGTCGACAGTGCTGTCATCACTAAATCTAGGAGGAAGTTTTCGTCCTGTTCTTCTTTGCGTAGAGAAGCTTACAGATGGTTGAGGTGAAAAATCAAATGTTCTATCACTTCTATGGATAGTTGGTGTCCAATATTGCAAGTGGCTGCTCACAAAAATAGCAGCTGATGTTTTGTTGACACATCTCGAATAAAACAGTTTATGTCCTCCGCCTTTCGACCGGCAAGCATTAATAGCCACAGCCGACGGGAATGAAGCTGTACCAAAGCCGCGCCTGCAAGGCAGCTGCTTCACCGCCGACTGTACCAAGTGATGTCGTCGCCACATAATGATTATCTATTCACCAGTGAGCAACTATAGGTAACCACCAGAAATGTTTGATATGAGGGTCTTAGTTATTGGGTACGCACGGTACTTACGGATAGAAATATTATGAATTGTACTGCTTCGGGTATTTTAGGTAGAAGTACTTCCATGGAAGATTGAGCTGATAAAAGTACTCCGGTCCAAAGTAGTTTTTATCATCTGAACAGTTAATGAAGAAAGAGTAGAGGGGTTCATCATGGCAACTAGAGTTGGGATATTATCTGCGAAACACTCAGACTCAGACTCAGAACCAGCTTACTTGTGGCATGGCCATGAGAAAGAATGGTATATATAGGCCGCTTCATTTTCATCTTGGAGCTGTGACTACTTATGAGAGAACGAGTCTTATCGATACAACTGTACTAACCACCTCCTGTCACCATCTCATTGATATGTAGGTACGGAACAAAGCAATGACAATGACAACACAATGAAAATGAAACTCTCTCAACCCCTCGCTCTATCATCGCATCTGCATCTTCAGAAAATGTGTGTCACTACGACACGAAAGGCCCAAGAAGGAATTCACCGTTGACATTTCTCTGGCGGGGAGGGCTGTTCTGACGCACACGCACGACGCACTCAAGATTCAAATTCTTCTTGCCCGCCCCGCACAAGCCCACAACAGCCGGCCATCCAAGCAAAGACTGGTCCATGAAGTTGCTGGTCTTGTGTTCACCATCACAATCACAATTTTCACACAGTAGACATCACCACCAATACATTCACAGCACCGCCAACCAAACCCAACTAACAACATTTCAACAACAACCAAAAATGCCCGAAAGTGTAGCATCCGAAGTAGTCTCCGCAATGGTCGGAGGAATGTTCTCCGCCTCAGCACTCTACCCCCTCGAGGTACTTAAAACACGTATGCAGGCCGAGTCCAAACCATCATCATCCTCCTCCAAGAAGAGTAATAGTAATCCTCAAGAAGAAAACAACAACAACACTACTTCTTCCACCAACACTGCCAATGATGACGATGATGAAGATTCCAATACTAATGATGAAATTATTGAATCTAGCAACAAACAACAACTATCACTCAAACATCAATACAGCCAAGCAGCCACCGAGGGCATGTCGTCCTACGCCTCATTAATGTATCAACATGAGGGGGGAATACCTCCATTTTATGCCGGGGTGGGTACGAGTGCCGTGCAGAGTGCGACGGAGAAGGCGTTGTATTTTTTTGCGTATACATTTTTTAAGAATGGGTGAGTTTTGTTGACGGTTTTGTGGTGTTTGTATATTATTATGATGTTGTGTGGATGGGTAGTTTTGAGAAGGGCAAATTATGATTGAACGCTGTGAAACATCATGGTGGCGTATCTGAATGATTGGTTATCTATTTTTATATGTGGTGACCATGCCATGCATCAATATTGCATCTGTCGAGGGGGGGGGAGAGAAGAAAATTGCACATCATGTTGTTGTGTTCCTGAGAGCAATCCATTATTTGAAAGATGCAACTCGGAACACTATTGCAAACGGAAAACAGTTCATCTTCTCGCTCTCTATTGATAAAGACAATGACGATGTTGATGGTCACGTCAGGCATGCATATCATACTCATATCATCTCACAATGCACTCATATTCATTCACATTTCATTTTCTAACAAATTCCTATATATCCAATATCAAACATCATCATCATCATCATACATTCACCCACCATCAACAAAAAAAAAACAAAAACAGATACGTCAACCTAACCGGATCATCCAACATCGGTACCATCTCCAACCTCATCCTAGGGTGCATGGCCGAATGGGCCCACCTCCCAGTAACACTCCCAATCGACTGTGTCACCACAGCCATTCAAACCGATGATCAAAATCGTGGAGCATTCGTCCTATTGGGAAATATTTTAAGTGAAAAGGGAATTGGTGGATTCTACAAGGGGATTCAGGCATATACTGTGTTATGTCTCAAACCTGCCATTCAGTATACAGTGTATGAACAGGTGAAGAAGATGGTATTGGCAACTCGTCGTGGGAACAACAACAACAACAACAATGCTGGAAGAAAGAAGATGGTAGATAATGAATCACTGAGTGCTGCAGAAGCATTCTTTTTAGGAATGGTGGCACGTATCGTTGCCACGATGTTAACCTACCCGTACCTACGTGCCAAGGTTATGCTTCAAAGTACCTATGGGAATGCCAAGGTCAAACCAACAATTCCACAAATGATTTCGGAACAGATTAGTGAGGGGGGAGTTTGGGGATTGTATCAGGGGATTGGACCGGAGTTGACGAGGGGGGTGTTTAGTGCTGCGTTGATGATGATGGTGAAGGAGAGGATTGGGGTTATGGTTAGGGCGTTGATTGATGGGAGGGAGCAGCAGCAGCAGCAGGGTAGTAATCATGGTAGATAGAGTGGGGAAATGAATACTAATGTTGAGGGAGTGGAGTTGAGTGCGACTGACAATAATAATATATACAGTGGGAGTTGATGAGTGATCATCCTTGTGCAATCAGACTCATACTAACTACCAATAATTGTGAAGATTCATGCATACTTCTATATATGTGCCCATTGTGTACTCTCTCTGAAGTACTAGTGGAGTAATGTAGTAGGAGTACTAAAGAATTAATATTTTTGATACACTCAAACTCCCTTTAACTTGATGCTCGCTTGATCTACAAGCTCCCTTCATCTTGGGACAGAATCTACTTGAATGATGGACTAAAAGCAACCCATTATTCATTTCGTCCTTCCAGAGTGCATGCAATAATAAGGAAGTCAAGCTCCTTTGTGGTATGTAGCAGCTTGAATGCTCTTGAATGACAAAGCAACTTTGTTTGGTTCATTTTTATTCTTCGTCATTCCCCATCGGAAGAATCTGACCCATCAGACAGTCATCCGGTACTGATATTGTCCAATACGTAGGAATTCAGTATCCGACGATTGGAAGAAATAGTCAACGTGGCTGCTGCTTGATGCGTGCCTTCAAGGTGTATCTTTTTGATGCGAAAAATACCGCATCTTCAGTCTTCAAGTTGTGCACGCTCTCCTTGAGTGAAGCAGGCCGATTAGATACAAATACACTGCTGTAAGTAACAACGTAACCAACATGAAGACTGCTATCCTCGCCACCCTCGCCGCCACCGCCGCCGCCTTTGCTCCCGCTCAGGTCGGAAAGACCACCACCGCCCTCAACGCCTTCGAGACCGAGCTTGGTGCCCAACCTCCTCTCGGCTTCTTCGATCCCTTGGGATTGCTCGACAACGCCGACCAAGAGCGTTTCGACCGTCTCCGTTACGTTGAGATCAAGCACGGACGTATTTCTCAGCTTGCCTTCTTGGGACAGATCACCACACGTGCTGGAACTCACCTCCCCGGATCCATTGATTATTCCGGCCACTCCTTTGACTCTTACCCCAATGGATTGGCTGCCCTTTTCGGACCTGACTCTGTCCCTGACAGGGGCACTGTTCAGATCTTCTGCTTCATTGGTATCCTTGAGTTGTTCGTCATGAAGGACATCCCCGGAACTGGAAACGAATTCGTTGGTGACTTCCGTAATGGTCTTGACGGTGGTGTGTACTGGAAGAACTTGGATGAGGAGACCAAGTTGAAGAAGCGTGCGATTGAGCTCAACAATGGCCGTGCTGCCATGATGGGTATCCTTGGACTTATGATGCATGAGCAACTTGGAGGATCTATCCCAATTGTTGGAGAGATGTAAGCGATTACATTGTTCTTGCTGTTCTTGTTAGACTATGGATTGAGAAAGTGTAGGGTAGTGTTAGGGGATGTAACAGGTAACAGTGGTCAAGAAGTGATTCTTTCTCGGGTATATTTCTCAGACCAAGCGGTTAGAGATAGAGAATATATGCATTATCTTCGCCTAAGGTTAAAGATTAGCGTATTACCACTGTTTCACTCTGCTCTACTTCGTCTTCATGGTCTTTATGTAACTTTATGCGACATTGAGCCGAGAGAGAACATCAAGTATATAGAAGATTATTGAGTATGTTTTCAATTTGTCTGGAAATATCACTTTGCTGGAACAACGGTGAAAGTCGAGTACTACATCGTCTCATGTTGGCATTGGACACTAGCAAGAGATTCTCCTGAGTGGTGAATTCGAGAATGATGACATGAGTATCGTAACGTTTGTTGAAACGGCTGGGGAACTGAATACTGTAAAATCGATTGGTTAATTGTGTATAATTATCCACCGATCAAATAATATTCTATGCACCACACCTGATCTCACGAATATAGAGAATTCATGCAACAATTTGCTGTGCCTCAAAAGTGCGTACTTCTACTTAAACTGCTGCTGACTATGATGTAACAAGTACAAGCAGGCGACGAGGTACATGAAAGAAATGTACAGATGTGGTGGAGACAGATACAACGACCTGCGCTCCTACAAAAATAGACAAGAGCACAGGCATATAACATTGATCGACAAATAAATTTAATAATTACAAATCATTTTTAACCTAGTGAATGATGAAAACTTTGAAACAAGATGCGTCATTTGATACATCAAATGAACACCACCGCGAGAGACGGACACAAACCACGTCCACAATGTGTGATATTTAAGGTAAGAATAGGCTCCTCTAAAGATGGACATAGAGCCTTGTTCTCCCCAACCCTCCAAGAAGAGAAGACATCGTTCATACATCTAAGATATTTACTCTCTCTTTCCTGCCTTTCCGGAGGCTACAGAGTAACTCATTGAGACTGAGGATGAGTAAGATGAACTGCCGCTTCCCTTAGACCCCTTGGATGATCCACTTCCACTGCCCTTTCCTGCCTTTCCAGAGCTGTAAGACATGCTTGTGCTGGCACTGTAGCTGCTGCTTCCGCTTCCCTTTGAGCCCTTGGACGATCCACTTCCACTTCCCTTGCCTGCCTTTCCGGAGCTGTAGGACATACTGGTGCTGGCACTGTAGCTGCTGCTTCCGCTTCCCTTAGACCCCTTGGATGATCCGCTGCCACTTCCCTTAGACCCCTTGGATGATCCGCTGCCACTTCCCTTAGACCCCTTGGACGAACCACTTCCACTTCCCTTGCCTGATTTTCCGGAGCTGTAAGACATGCTAGTGATGTAGCTAGAACTGTAGCTTCCCTGTGGGTGTAGTGTAGAGAGGAAGTGGAGTGGGTGAGAGAAAGAATATCATAACGGTCAGAAATAATAAATGACTTAACACAACATGGCTCGGGCAGCCACCGGTCAGCATCTATCCATCGGTAGGGCCGCTCGGCGATGATATATCCGCTGCAGTTGTGGTCTATGATGGCGCAGCGGCCATCTCAACACTTCGGATGCAGGCTGATGGACCTCTGCGGTCCAAATAAATGACGCCGCCACCGGCTGTGCACAAGATGTGTCATGTCGACATCCGGGCAGCCGATCAGCGCCAGCCGGCCATTATCAGCCATTGTCAACCCATAATATAGACACTGCGGCCGTCTTTGCTCTCCTCACGGCAACATATCACCAATTTATTGTAGACTTACACCAGTAGGACGTCCCGGAGTATTTGTTGGTATGCCAGTAACATCAGTTCCGAGTTGACGTTCATACTCGGCAAGCTCACGCTCAATCGCGGCGGTAGGAGAGGAAACCGGCTCATTAATAGCGGCGGAGGAAACGGCAAGGGCCGCAACGATAACTGCTTGGAAGGACTTCATGGTTAATAATAACAACAAAAGACTGACTGTGCGGAGAGTAGTTAGTAAGTGGAGTGGTGGCTACGCCAAGTAACGAATTATGAGAGTTTGAACAAGTGCGGAGTGGGCTCGTGGTGAGGATTCAAATTTGAAAGTTCTCATAGCCGACTTGGGATTCTACGTGGGAATTGTCCAATTCAAAATTAGGGACGAGAAACCGGGCCGGAACGAATGACGGAAGATGCAATCGTGAAAAACGGTCGAGAAGAGGGATTTGAATTTGAAAAAGGGCACTTTCTTTTAGGGGTTGGGAAGGGACTTTTCTGGTAAGTACCTAGGAGTATAACAAAGGGAAGGGGGCGATATCCCTACGGTTTTTTGTGCGTATTTTTATCGCGAGGAGAAATGGCGGGAGGGACAGAACCCGCACATAGGAAAGGGGGCAGATAGAGATTAAGGGCGAGGGCGTTCACTAACCCCTGAAAGCCCCAGACGTGCATATTATGAGAACCCGAGCAATTCTCATAGATATCACTATCAACGTCGACATCGCTGTATCGGTTTCGTTCAAATGAGGTGTGATGAGAACTGGTAAGCCCTTTGCACACAAGACATGTGCGCAATGCAATAGAAGAGATGCATTCAGTGGTGGTGTGGCGGATGTCATCTTTGGTTCCACAACTGCAACACCCGAGTGCTAAGGTGCGCAGTGCTGGGCAACCTATTCCAATCATGGCAGCTTTTACTGGTCAGATGAATGAAGATGGTACGCCTGAAGTAGTTTACGCTCGGATGACATGTGCGGACATTTGGCACAACCCTGCTAGGCAGCAGTTCTTCTTAGCCAATGCATCTATTTGTGAGCCCATCCATTCACATTCTGTTGTTTCATTTGATCAAAATGCTCACAATACAGTCAGAAGCAACCTAAATTTCGAGGATGTGACTGACGTTGGAACATCGAGTGGTGGAGACACAACAGATGCTGACGATAATGCATCGCCTTGAGGAGATGAGTTATGTTATTGTTCGTGGGATAGTAGCATTCGTAAATCAATAAGTAATGTCGATGTGAAATAATATATACATTATGTATTTTTGAACAATCTTTACGCCCATTTCCACAATCCAGCTATTGTCGAATAATCTTGTCTCAAGAGAGTAGAATCAATCTTCCCTCCCTTACCAGCTTTCAAGTTCAAGATAGTGAACAGATAGGTGTGCCAAATACATTAATGAAAATGCGCACTTAACTCTATCTTGCCGCGCACAATCATCAGCAATTCTATTCCTCCTATCCATTCATTGCCGAGTAGGGCAACATAGCTATCATTATCCAATGTTAGTTGCATAAATACACCACTATCTTCCAGGTATTTGGCAGAAATAATAAAGAGCGGTTGTGAGTTTCCATTCTGAGGTCGAGATGATGATGAATCACAATAGTAGATAGTTGCGCCCATTCTCAATCCCAGAGTATCAATTACAATTTATTGCTGACTTCCGCTGCCCTTCGCTAACGTGTGTTAGGCCATGTTAGTTGTCGATGATCGACGATAATTATTGTGGCCGGAAAATAATACCGAGCGGAGATTATCGAATTCAGCATGAATACAAGCCCAAACCGAAGGAATACTGGCAGCCGAAACATCCCCAGTATATCTAAAGTATCATTCGCGTGATGAAGGGGAGACGAGACGGACGTTTATGGTTGATGTAACCATCACCTACAACTGCTTGGCGACTGGCGACGGCTGAAAAAGATGATGGCCGGTGCCGTGTGATGAGGCTACACCACAACCCCACACACACTACCGCGGCCCAAACCAACGGTCAACATTGATCATATGTGGTCCAGTTGATGATCCTGATGCAGGGGTTAGCACGGTTGGTGGCGTCTATGGCATCCATTAGCGGCACATTGCTAAGTGGGGTTGTAACCCGCACATAGATTCTAAATGCGGGTTAGAACCCGCACATAGGGGTAGGTAGGGATATTGGGTCTTTGCCCCCACTAAGACCCCTTTTCAAGAAATAAATACATCTGTATCATCGAGTACCGCTACCGCTACCGCTCTATAGATATAGAGTAGCTGGATCTCCTTCTCTTGTGCATGCCAGCCATAACAAGCATTAGAGTTAGAGTGTTACTCAATTCATAACATCTTCAGAAACTTCATTTACATCAGAGATACTTTTCATAATACATCGCAAATCATACATGTTCCGTCATACTTCCTTGTCCTTTAGAAGAGGCAGCGTCGTGCCTACGAGCGCTGATTGGGGAGAGAATAGGAATAGGGCATATTCCATCGCATCGGAGTATGGCACATCGGCAACGCATCGTCATCGGCTGGAGGCATCATCATCATACCGTCTCCGGGAACTGTTGGTGGGGGTTTCTTATGCTTATGGGGTTTCTTATTCACTTTGTTTTGAAAGGTGGTTCTGTTTTAACTCGGCAGGCTAGTCAAGCATCTGCATCTGCATCTGGAAATGGTACGAGATTTCCAGCTCTTGCTGCCCTTTGGAGGTCCAAGTTGGTCCAAGGTTTGCTACTCTATTAACGGGTGAAGTGATCTTACTTGTTAGCTAAGTAGTGACTGCGAAGAGGCAACATTGCTGTTCTTGTGTTCGTGTGTTCCGGCACATCTCACCATACTTACATTATAAGAAAAGTGTGAGATTAAACGGGACTCAGATGGATACATCTAGTACCGCACAATCTCCGTTCATTCAGTATAGAGAAATCTCTTTCCAATTAAGCATTCGAAGATCCGATCGTCAGAGGCAGATGGCTCCAATGGTTCAACTTTGCCGGCACGATCGTAGGCTTACTAATCGAAATAATCACTTCTTTCTTCATCAATTCTTTTTATCAATTGCTCTGCTTTTGCTCTAGACGAAGGAGTCGTCAACCCAAAGACAAAGACAAAGATAAAGATCATCTGGTCATTTGCTTCCGCAGATCCCGTGCTACGCAGGCCGCTTGTCCAGCACAAGCTTACAAAAAGAGTGAATGTAATATGTAGATGTAGCTGCAGTGTTGGCAATGTGAATTAATATTCACTACCAAACATCTCATCACAAGAATGCAACAACAACAATGAGTACAGAAAAGCGCACAGGCACAGGCAGGCACTATTATGAGTTTGAGACACCATCACCCTTATCCTTACGGAGATACGAATACGACGCAAGTGTCAAATAGTAGATGTGATGGGACCTTCCAATTTGGACTAGCGTTCACGGATTTACCTTCAACGGTGGGCAGTGGGCAACTATGTATTTTCACTGATGTTCAGCAGCCGGGGTTGTATCTGGCAACTTTGTATTAATTTATCCAGGTGATCACGACGCTGCGTCAGAGGGAGTAGTATCAATTTTCCTCCTGCTCAAATCCGGGGGTGGAGGTAGTAATTGGTGCCGACCTCCCTCGATGATGCTCTCCATGAGAAGTCAAATCATCGATAAGTTTGGATAAAAGGCGGGCATGGTGATGACGCTTTTGCTTCTTATTTGTATGAGGACGTACCAATTAATGAAAGCAGTAAGGCCTATGGTGGATCCAAAACCTTTTCTCGAGCTGATATAGTAGATGCATCCAGAAACATTCTCGATGAAAATGGAGTGTGCTCCGGATTGTTGCCTCTATGAGCGACATCGTAAATACTAGGGAATTCCTACGATATAAACGCCGGGGTGCGAAGACAAGTAGCAGCAGCAGCACTTCTTGATGATTCTTATGCTGACGTTTGCCTTTGAGATTAGTGAATCTCTGTGCCGACCAATGAGGCCTCGACAACAGAAAAAAAAAATGCAGCGTTCTTCTTTATGCACACTTGCAATTTCTGAAGACACTTGCTAAAATGCTTGCCGAGCTGGTTGAATCAGAAAACAAGAATGAGAGAACAGACGAAGGGATTTCGCACATGGAGATCTCTGGCTTTGATCCTGATATACTTAGAAACATGCTCGGTTATGTTTATGGAAGAGAAATTACAGAAGATGAGCTGAAAAGGAATGTTAAGCGCTACATTGAGATTGCTGACCGTTTTGCCATCATACATTTCTAAAGTGGAATGCCGAGGAAACGCTCCTGAAGATGATGGGTTTGACGCCTGAAACTGCAAAGGATATGTTACTTTCTGCTGATTCAAAGAATTGCTATGTTCTCAAAGAGAGTGTGATGCGCTTCATGGTTGCACACCGCGACAATTTTCCACCGAATTATTTCAAAGGTTTGGGCGAATTTATACCTGAAATTATGGAATCGTGTTTATATAGGAAGCATGCTGCGGCGAAGCTCAAGGATTCCCGTCAACTCACTTGTCTCTAGAGATGAGAAAACTGTTGGTTAAGGGGGGACAAGGTCCCTACCATCGATTTCTGTGGCCGCAAAGAATTGACCGAAGCCATTTCTTTGTGGGAAGGGAATTCTGAGAACCGTTGATCGTTGCTGGATTCGGGAATTCAGGGCTTCATTTGTTGGAGCACTCGCGGTGTGTATTTGTGTGTGTGCCTTTGGTCCAGGATATTAGCTGAGCGGATGTTTATATAGTCGAATATTTGCAAACTGACGGGAATAAAGTAGTGCAACTTATGTCGCCTAAATATCTAGTAAGTGATAACTAATAATATGTGATACAATAGCTCCACATTTCCTAGATCACACCCTGATAAGAAGTAGTGCAACTAAACGAGTGTTGCTGGGGTAAAGTTGTTAGTAGATAGGAAGTAAAAGGTTGAGCAATTACTGCTGCAAAATGAATGATCTGATTGTGGATAAACATTAATTTTTATGAATTAGTCATCGAAAATACTCCTAACACTCACAAAAGTTATGACTAACATTGAGAGTTGGAGACGACAACAATACTGAAGGGTGCGCCGTTTAAAACAACATATACATGGCGCTTCTGGAAACATATAGAGAGAAACTACCTTCACGTCGAGACCCATTTACTCTACAAAGAGATCTTCGGTGATACAAAGAAGTTGTACAACTCGTTCCACAGATTCGTAACCTCAAACATTCTTGAGGGAGAGGACAAACTGGAAATGAATTCATTTCTGGATTCTACATACTCATGCTGCTGCTCATACTCATGCTGCTGCTCATGCTAAGCTCCTCAACTGTCGCTGGCATGTAAACTTTCGCTGCCTTGGCCACTTTCTCTGCCTTGGAAATGCCTACAGCACTCGTACTCATGCTATGACTCATGCTTTCCATCAGACGCCTGGAGCTCCTGGAATAGCTCATGCTATAGCTCATGCTATGACTCATACTCATCTCCTCAACTGTCGCTGGCGTGTAAACTTTCGCTGCCTTGGACACTTTCTCTGCCTTGGACTCTTTCTCTGCCTTGACAGTCTTGGACGCTTTGGATACGACAGTGACAGCTTCGACACTCATACTTACACTTGCACTCATAGACTGTTCGGTAACAAAGGAGTAATGAGAGAAAATGGCGATGTTTGTTAGTTGACCGTATGAAGAACGATGGAAGTGTTTGCACAAAACATTGCAGCAAAAAATGTGCCGCGGCTGCTCCAATCATTCCGAGCAAAGACGTCGCGATAGCTGTCAATATTCATTAACTACACCACAAGAAAAGTACTACCAGCGGTGGGTCTCGGTTCTCAAACGAGATGTAAAGAAATGACTTACTCCAGAAGTAGGACGTCCGGGGGTCTCTGTTGGGGTTCCTGTAACATCCGTTCCAAGCATACGTTCATACTCGGCAAGCTCACGCTCAAGGGCGGCGGTGGGTGAGGCGACCGGCTCATTGACGGCGGCGGAAGAAGCGACGATAGCCGCAAGGATAACTGCTTGGAAGGACTTCATGATTGGATATGTAGTAGAAAGCGTTGGAAGAAGGAATAATGGATGCAATCGATGTGAATGGTGGTAGTGAACTCAAGATTATGAGAGGTGTGTGGACGAGTTTTGCAATGTTGGCGAGTGTGAATTTTGTGCTGCCAATAACGACTTTTTGATTCCGAGGGCGAACCAAACGCCCTTTCTGGCACAGAATATCAATTATGTACTGAGTTCTGACGTGAGCTGTGTACAATATCGCTAAATATTTAGCGACTTCTTTATTTTGAGAAAGAGAAGGAAGTTTTAGACCTATGTAGAATCTGGCGAGAAGGGTACATAAAATAACGGCTCTTGGAGCTCTTCCTCTGCACATTTTTTTTGAGGGGCTAACTTAAAGAACTTTCTGAGTCAATGATGGTCGGACTTCTTCGAAGAAAATGGAGATCCTTTTTTAGGTCTCTACTAGAAAATGGAGATCACTTAAGGTGGAACAGAACTAACTTCAAGTACTATTCCTAACGTACAATCGCTTTTTTGGCCGTACGTAGAGGGACGATTCCTATCGTAGCCTAAAATTCGCTAATCGGTACCACTTACCACTCAAATCCACCCTCCAAATAATATCATCTTTTATGTACACCCTCACCATGATGTCATCCACTCCTAGGGCCACAGTTATGCACAACTAATAAATACACCTATGATACTAGGCTTATCCGATCGTATACATCATAATCTAAGCGACAACGTCGGCAAAACTCAGTTGATGTATCTAAAATGAAGAAAATAACGTCGCCATAAATGGCATAAAATCCACAACTTTTACCTCCTTTCATCCCTCCCACGGACGTTAACGTGATGATATACATATAAGGAGAGGGTTTCCTCGCATCAAATCGATAAATGATATATGGGGGACGTCTTTTGATACTTGGGCTGTTCATAAACATCACCTAATACATGATCAAGCAAATTCTATTGGTGAGAAACAATCTATTTTCCTTCCCAGAGTGTATACAATAATCTACCTCATGAAGAGCCACCATCTGCAAATGAGTGGTTATCCATGAGTCCTACGATCATATAATTGCAATATAAGACTTCTTTGTGTTGCAAATTCATCATGTTAGAGTTTAATATCAGATAAACTATGTTATTATTTGTTATTATTTTATGAAAATTATTATAAATGTAATACTTGATAAATATGATGTTTCTCTCAACATACATTAGTAATATTATTCCCACGGATGCATACTATCATGATAATGATGTATTGATGTTTCTTTGATCGATATCTACGCCGTTTGAATCAATTGTCAGTTGATTGTTGTGTTCGACGGAAACGAATTTTTATATATTTTCTGTAACGTGTAGGCGACGTCGTGTGGACCTTATCTACCACTCCAGAGTGCTAAGCCGTCGTCTATAACCATATTAGAGTCGAGGGAGCGGGTTGGTTGCCTTCATCAGTGGTTCATTGTATCTTCTTATTGCACAGCAGTGCGGATAATAAAAAATATGAAAAATATGTCGACACAGAGTTACCGCCCTTCATTCCGACAAAATCGGGCGATTGAGCGGCTACCAAGACACTTTCGCTTCCCTATGGACATATACCGCTGGTAGGTGCGTCGTGGTGGCATCGTAAATGGTGATAACGATGATTATCCGAGGCATTAGTCGACAACATCAGTTGCATCGACCAATTTCCGTTACGTTGTGGGCATGGCTATTCTCTCCTACAGTAAGTCGTACCAAGCGACAATTTTGTTGCAGCCGATCTAAAAATAGGCTTTTCTAGCAAATATCTCATTATTGTCGCTTGGTAGAATGGCGATTTTGTGCTAATAGGCAGTCCACAATGGCATCATGGTGGTTGTGTCTTTGGCCGTTTGTGGTTGGTGAATGTCAGAGAAAGTGTGAAGAAGCAAACGGCCACTTTTCCTGCCCGTGGGCAAGAAGGTTGATGCGTGACTTGATTTGGCCGAATTTGTTTTCGCATGGGGGTATATTAATTCCTACTATAGGTCTACGGAGCCATCTTCATAGCTAGATAAACAGCTACTTTTACTAGGCAAAAAGTTAGTTCTGTTCCACCTTAATTATCCCGCTGTCATCTGGCGAGGAAGTACATATCCCTACCTACCCCTTTGTGAGGTTTTTACCCGCACTTAGAATCTAAGTGAGGTTTAAACCTCACTTAGCGCTGTGCCAATAATGGATGCCATAGACGCCACCAACCGTCTAACCCCTGCATCAGGATCATCAACTGGACCAATATGATCAATGTTGACCGTTGGTTTGGGCCGCGGTAGTGTGTGTGGGGTTGTGGTGTAGCCTCATCACACGGCACCGGCCATCATCTTTTTCAGCCGTCGCCAAGCAGTTGTGGTGATGGTTACGTCAACTATAAACGTCCGTCTCGTCTCCCCTTCATCACGCGATGATACTTCATATATATGGGGATGTTTCGGTGCCAGTATTCCTTCGGTTTGGGCTTGTATTCATGCTGAATTCGATAATCGCCGCTCGGTATTATTTTCCGCCCACAATAATAATCGTCGATCATCGACAAATGAAATGATTTAGATGGCCAGCACACGATAGTGAGGGCAGCCAAATTGAACAATAAAGTATTATGGACACAGCTATCGCTGTTATGATGAGTCAACAAGTCGTCTTCAGAAGGGCAACTCAAAAAAGCGCGTATTATTTCTGCAAACACGGAGAAGATTAGTGTTATTTCATGTTTAAATATTGGATTGTGGCGAAAATAGTGCGAACTGAGGGGGAGTGGGAAGTGTTGTGTGGGAAGTAGCCGTTCATCATGGACAGTGGAGTGAATGCTGAATGATATCTACTTGTGGGGGATAAATGTGAAAATTATTCACTACGCTGAAACAACGCCCATTTGATTATAAAATGTCATGATCGTCAATCGAATCATCCACAATAGTATTAAGTACAATAAGGCACTGTGAAATGTATACACTTCATTGTCCAGAGCACCTAATTGCATATAATGCAAAGATTTATCTTCATTCCATCATGTTTCAACACTAAAGTAGAGGTAATATCAACGCCATAGAGGGCAAAGAATCATTTAAAATTATAGTAATAGCAAGCCCATGATACCTGCTGACGTTGAAGATCATTAGTTCTGGATATAGAAGCATTATGCGTAGTGCGTAGGCTCCTATTGCAGTGGACATCATGGTCTACCATGGTCAAGATCTTCTGGTGGTATCTATTCTACGAGTAAGTTAGCTAGTATTACGTACTTACTTACTCTTTCTATGTGCGGGTTCTGTCCCTCCCGCCATTTCCTACCGCGATAAAAATACGCACAAAAAACCGTAGGGATATCAGCGCTGCTGGAGAACATGATGTATTTGGAGATTGCTTTTTATACAAATAATAATAGGTAAATAATAACAAGTAGCTTTGTAGCAAACATCGAAATCATCATGATCATGCACCAGTTCTTCTCTTTATTCATCTTATCTGCTTATATCGTAAGGAGTACTTGTTCCGCTCTCGATTGTCAATATGCGACGAAATGTGGAACAAGTAATGCATCAATGTGACTACATTGTTATCACTCAAGAAAATCATGTGTAGCCATTATAACGCACAGCAGCACCATGATGACACAACATTGACATACATAATTCACCTCCTTCCCTCTGTCAATATGGAAGCTTTTCTCCGTATTCCTCTGCCGAAAAGATGACCCAACAAAACGATGCAACCGAAATGACGATTTCTTGAGCACATGGCTATCAATCGTGAAAATTCATCATAGTGGTAGTGGCGGTGCTTCATCTCCACTTCAGCGATGACGATATGCGAGAATATCACTTCTTCTTTTGATTTTGAGTTGATGAAACTCTCATCTGTTGCCATTGATTGATACAATCGTTGAGAGATATGATGTCAGTTTGATTGTGGATGATGCTGTGACTTTTGGTGCTAAGTAGTGGTAATACTTACCATCTCATTGACTCTGGCATTCAACTTGGTGATTATGACATTCGCATCTTGATTCGGATTATTGGATTTTTGCTGGTCATCATTACATCCCTCTATCTAAGACTAAGAGTTCAGCCCTGCAATCACGATGTCAAATAAGTGGAATTCACTCTCATCCAGTTGTCGCTCGAGGTAAGCTCGGGTATGTAACACATTTTATTATGGTACTCCTACTTCGTAGATACGGCTCAATCTCAGATTGGCGTGCGGCGGCAGGGCAAGCTTCTCCCGGCTTTCGTGCTTCCGCTCTCTTCTCTCTCACTCTCAGAGCTCGCACTACTGTAAGAATAAGTTCTTGTTTTCTGTCAAAATCTGCTAAGCTGCTATTTCTATTTCTATGAACTTTCTTATTACTTTTAGATGACTTATGAACTCTTCACTGCATCGTTTCGATCTCCGCATTTGATTGGTAACCCAACATGTCGAGAATTGGTACGTAGTTCTTTGTTGGCCTTCAATCGTTGCTCGAAGCGAATGAGATTCTGAGGGACGTTGAAGCTGCGTTCCAGGTCTAAGGTTTTCATCAGATAGAGTCCAGCTAGTGTTCTCACCCTCGACAAGACAACGTAGACCCAGTTCACGATCGATAATTCCAGTCATTGACGATGAGGACGTCTTTGAACATCCCCTGCAGCTTGTGGCCTGTTGTTGCTATGTTAGAGTTGACAGGAACCTGTTTGACCTTGGCGTTGCCTATGGTTGTAGTTATTGTTTCAGTCAGAGGGAACTTGATTGTGGCTGAGAATTCTTGTGGTTTGAGCTTGAAGGTCCGTGCTTTGGTGCTTGTGGTTGGGTAATGCTCGAACTCCACTCACCCGATGTCGTCAACCGACACAGTCCATACCTTCTTTCCATCCCAATTTTTCCACCTCCTCTCCCGCCCATCCTTTTTGAGTTTGAGTTTCAAGCACTTGCGAAGAGTCCCGTTGCCTCGCCTTGATCAAGATCCTCATTCCTTATGCACATATGGTGGGATCCGGGGTAGATGCGTAGTGCAGGCTCGATTTTAGCTCCATTTGCTCCCCCCACTCCATCAGAGGACATCATCAAGTCATAGACTGGACCTCGGTTCTTGCTCGTCATCGCTCTGTCCTTCTCTGCATGCACTCAAGGGATACTTGAGGTTGAGGAGGTTCCTTTCATCAAACACAACAGACAGACTGTGGGTGTTGTGACACTTAAAACTATCTCTAGACAACCATGCGAAAAACCCACACGATGCAATGTGGCAGCAAGCAAGCTCGCTCGGACCAGGGGATGACGGAAAAGTGGGGATAGAGTCCGGACACCCGCTTGCCTGTCCATCACCCCAAAATAGAGCTTTCTGAAGTGAAAGTTGTGAATGAGATTTTGCAAATTCAAATACCGGTCAACGTCTCTGCGTGGGATGGATGGTTGTGCCCACGTACATATAATGTTACACACTCTATCTACTTCATTAGAGCTCCTCAGATTTCCGGAATAAGCCTAAGCTTGACAATAGTCGAAGCTTGGACAGACAAAAAAGCAACTGCCATCGAACTCACAATCCTCCTCGCTGGCCATGTGAATGTTGTCAAAAGATTTCACTTTGTTCACTTCAGCATGTCTGGTCAATCATTCAATTACTACATGCGTCCTCAGGATCGCGACGGCAGCATCCGTGCTGGTGGACGAGGACGCAACCAACATCGGGCTCAATCTCCCTCTCGCTCTCGTGGGCGCAGTCGTGGTCGCTCATACGACTTTCATGATGAGCGAAATAATAGTCATGACAATCGAGGCATGAGACATGATGCAAGAAGTGATCAATATCATCATCGTTCTAGGAGTATTGACTGTGCGCCTCGTCATTGGAGCCACCGCTCTCGCTCGTGCGATCCTCATCCGTCGCGACAAACCTCTTACTCTTCCAGTAATCAATCTTATCAGCGAAACTCATCTCACTCTCGCAAACAATCTCGCTCAACTGGGCGTCGCCACCATGATGCTAAACTCGATGATAGGTATGAGCAATCTAGTCGCCAAAGGAGCTTCGGTGATGGAAGACCTAAGGATGTTAGAAGTTATGATTATGAGAGTTATCCACTCGCACTCGCATCTACCAATGGAGCGGATATGCATCGACCTTCAGTAAATGAATACCATCAAAAAGAAAACCCCGCAAACTACGCTGATACATCTTTTGGCAGTCGTATGAATAACATGAACAATCGTCACAGCTGTTACGAGCCGCAGTCTCGCTACCGCCACAAGCATTCAAAGAACACTTCTCATGAGCATCGTCCACCCGCATATCAACAAGACTTCTCTTCTTCCAATCCTGCATTGCACCAACGCAAATCAACACCATCGTTCAATAATATTCATACCATTCCGAAATTGATTCAGATTGCGTATGACAATCTTGCCATTCTGAAGCCATCATCGACTGCTGCGTTCTGGAACAAAGTGTCGAAACAAATGGGAACGAACAAGCAGACTAGCCTGTACTATGAGCAGATGGATTCCCACCTCAACCAAATATTCGAGCATACAATGAAGACACTGAATTTCCACCTACCAAAAGACTTGTCTCAAACGATCTATAGCATGGCTAAACTTGTTGATGTATTACGTAAGAATTATGGGAGAAGGAGTGGGCGTGAAGAAGATATTGTTGATATGCTGAGTAGTCGTTTGTTGAATAGTGACATGACACCGAAGAAGGAACTCTTTTTATCCCTTGCTAGTGCATCAAGAGACAAACTCGATTCCTTTGATGCGAGACATTTATCAAACATTGCTTACGCATACGCTCTTATCAAGTTTGTGCCGGTGCCGGCGTTTGACGATGGAAGTGACCTGTTTCATCACCTCGCAACGGAAGCAGCACGCCGTCGCGCTGACTTTATCCCACAAGGCATATCAAATATTGTATGGGCATATGCAACAGTAGACAAACCGCATCCTCGGCTATTTGAAGCAATAGGAGATCAAGTTGTTGCACAGGAGCATTTGGGAGAGTTCAAGCCACAGAATCTTTCCAATACAGTGTGGGCCTTCGCAAAAGCTGGTATTCATCCTCCGAAGTTATTTGAGAAGGTGGCAAATCATGCTGTACGACTAGATGTCTTGTATGGATTCAAGCCACAGGAACTTTCCAATTTAGTGTGGGCATTCGCTACTGCCAGTATTCCACATCGAAGACTGTTCGAGAAGGTGGCTAATCACATTATTCATTCTCACCACTTGAATCGATTCAAACCACAAGATATATCCAATACGGTTTGGGCATATGCCACTGCAGGCACCAATAATCCAAGATTGTTTGAGTCTGTGGCCAATCACATCGTCGAATCTAAGAACTTGTATGGATTCGACCCACAGAATCTTGCGAATACAGTGTGGGCATATGCTGCTGCTGGCATTCCGCATCCTAGACTATTTGAGGTGGTGTCCAATCACATTGTCGAGTCTGAGATCTTAAATCGAATTGGCCCACAAGCAATTTCCAACACTGTATGGGCATACGCTACTACTAGTATGTCTCATCCAAAACTATTCAAGGCAGTGGCCAATCACATTGTTGAATCTGACATCTTGAAAAGATTCAAACCTCAAGAACTTTCTAATTCAGTGTGGGCATACGCTACTGCTCAGTTCTCTCATCCCAAGCTGTTCGAGGAAGTCGCCAAGACTGCTGTCCAACGGAAGGATGGTTTCAACTCGCAGGCTTTTGCCAATCTACTTTGGTCATACGCTACTATGGGTATCACCGACGAGCAACTGTTCTTATCATTTGTGCCGACTGCCGCGAATTTGGTTGATTCCTGCACCAATCAAAATATTGCCAATATTGCGTGGGCATGTGCAGTAGCCGATGTTGATGCACCGACACTTTTCAGCGAAGATTTCATCAGCAAGTGTGTTGCAGAGAAAGATGTGTTTGAGTTTCAAGCTCTTCCACAGCTCCACCAGTGGCATTTGTGGCAAACGAAGGAGAAGTCCAAACCTGGGCTACCAACACACCTTCAAGAGAGGTGCTACAACGCCTTCGTTTCTCAAGACCTACATGTCTCAGAGCTGCAGCAGAATGTGGTGGCGCAACTATCTTCAATTGGTCTCGAACCAAAAGAAGAGGTGCTCATGGATAGCGGATATCGCATAGATGCAGTCGTAGAAGTGAATGGAAAGAAAGTCGGTATCGAAGTACCAGTCTAAAACTTTACTAAAACTAGTCTGTACCTTAAGTTTCAGCACATCTTTGCGCTCTTCGATCTCGGTCAGTTTCCAGCCGATTAAGCCGCCCATTGAAGCTGACTGCAGCTGAGATAATGATTATTCATGCACGTCCAATTATAACTATGATCGGTCGGGTATTGACTGAGATCGAAGCACTCAAAGAATGTTATATTGATTGATTTGGACGCTTTTAGACCCCGAATCAGTCTGTTCCTTTATCGCTACTTAATATTCATCAACGTAATTAAGCCAATAGTTGGCGATAATCGAGATCTAACTCAATCCAAAAATTCAGCACATCTTTTCATTTCCATTTCACAGGCCGCAACATGGCCACTCGTCGACTATTTGACCTCCCTCACAGTAATACGCAGGCGTCCGCACCAATAAATCACTGTGCCCCGTCCTCTCCACTCCCTTGCCATGCTCTGAGTTGAATTTTGGGCCTGGTATAGTCACCAATGACTCTCAGTACACTCTGAAATGACCGTGTGTCAAAAATAGATACTTCATCTTCATGACAATACAGTGCATATGGGGCATTAGTACTTGTCGCAAGGTTCCCCTCCCGTCTTGCAAAGCGTTATTATGGTCATAGAAAAGAATGGGTGCGGTTGGGATGTTTCGTCAACCGTTATTTGGAAGATAATTTGATGTGACGTAAATAATGACTTCACCCGGGAGGGGCGGATCAAAACTAATATTAGCAGCAGCAGTTATCATTGAAGAATCAGGTAACGCCACTGCATCAATCAATGAAAGATTCGTCAACATTATCGAGAGTTTCATCCACCGTGTGATAACTCTCTAGGGAGACAAAATATTTGGAGATTTCTTGGGGGGGGGTGTTACCAGATTGGAGAAATCTTCCTTGTGTCTGCAGTCTACAGACTCTATTGCTTCTCATTAGTGAAAGATCCATCGTGGATGATGACTACTGTTTTGAGACAAAACAACAACGACGATGCTGTGCTGGTTTATTCATCATGCTGGTTTATGTCAACTTATATTATACACAAGTGGGACGGGAGATAAGTAGAGATGGTGGTGGAGTCGACTATGAGGAGTGTTAGTTTGTTGATCAAGTGAAGACGAAAGATTATGATGGGTTGTGTCTATAATTAGTAATGTGCCTATGTGAAGGCCAACTAATTAGACAATTCAAACTCCTACAATATCAATCTCTTCGTCTTCTTCTTCGTCAGATGATCCGGCTTCTGATTCAGCTTCCAAATCGTCATGATATTGCGTCACGAACTCTTCTGCTTCCTCCAAAGAAGAGAAGTGCTTCCGTGCCACCATCAGCTCTTTCAACTCAAACATCGGAACCCGGTCGGTCATGGCATCCTTCATATCCTTTAGAGGTTGCTTCGTTGTCGGGATGGAGGCGTCTCCTTTCTTCCATCTCACACCAATCCATGCTTTCAGCTCAGCGTTCGTGATGGGATTATCGTGTCTGCCAGCAGTCAATAATAGTTGGTAAGCATCTAGAATCTTCTGCAGATTTTGGCCGCCGATTGTCATCATTACTATTGCTATCTTCATGGCGGCGCTTGCATCCACCAGCACCTAACGGCCGTTCCCCCTCGGCGTGCGGGAGAGAATCGCGATTGCGTGGAACTTTTGTCGGCATTGTCAAATAATTCGCCGCAAAGGTAGAGCCGCTGAGTTGTCTAGATGCTATCACTATGGTAATATTTAGGCGCTGTCATTTATGAATGCGATTAACATTGATATCATCATCAATGTTAATGCAGCGTGTGCGATCTGTCATTTATTATACGGTACGACTGGCGTATCTCGACGTATGTACGAGCAAAAAGATTTGCTGAAAATGAAATCGCACCTCAAAACACAGCAATTCAGCATTGTCGACAGTGCAGCATTCGATCTGCCCCTATACCGCCGCGGCGGCCGATTCCGAGCATAGCATACAATGTCCTCGCCGACTCCCACTGGCTTGGTTTCACTGGAATCGGACAAGAAGGCGTCCGAAACGGACAGATAGAAAATTCAGCACATCTTAAGGGACAGACTCGTTCTTAAAGGTACAGACTAGTTTTAGACTGGTAGACGGCCCATCTCATTTTATCGGCCGAAGTGAGTCTCCACTTGCCAAGACTATTCTAATGAGGAGGCAAGTTCCGTCGATTGACGGCATAGAGCTTGTATCCGTACCATATTGGGAGTGGGACAAACTTGGTAGAGATGAAGTGAAAGAGCAGGAGCAGGAGTATCTTCGGATACTTTTGGGTCTATGAAGTAAGGTGTTCAAGTTCAAGTCGAGTGTGAATGTCATGCGTCGTCGTTTTATGGTGACAAATATAATAGGGTACTTAGTGTGGTTGTATCCTTCCTCCATAGTCGCCGCTCCACATGTACATGTACTCACATGGTAGTTGCTCCTCACTCGCTTCTCCAGACATATGTTTATTTTGTGACCGACGTAAAAAGGCTCGAACTCAAAGTCAAAGGCAAAGAAGTAGATACAATACTCTCAAAGCAACTTACACAATCACAAACCATAACATTAAAGACCGGAGTAGCCAACAATTGCAAGCAAGGACGATTCTTCTTATTTGCCCGGAGCTCATGTGCGTGTGTACCAAACATTCTAAACTCCTTTTGAACGCTTTTCTTGTTCAAAATACCAGTGATACGTAGTTTACCGTAGCACAGAAATAACCTAAAGACCCACACAGAAAGATGAAAGATAGTACTCCTCTCTCTCTAGAGAGAGCGAGAGAGAGAGAGAAGATAGATAATCAAAAGATTAGATATCCCTACGGTTTTTTGTGCGTATTTTTATCGCGGTAGGAAATGGCGGGAGGGACAGAACCCGCACATAGAAAGAGTAAGTAAGTACGAAATACTAGCTAACTTACTCGTAGAATAGATACCACCAAAAGATCTTGACCATGGTAGACCATGTTGTCCACTGCAATAGGAGCCTACGCACTACGCATAATGCTTCTATATCCAGAACTAATGATCTTCAACGTCAGCAGGTATCATGGGCTTGCTATTACTATAATTTCAACTGATACTTTGCCCTCGCTGGCGTTGATAATACCTCTACTTTAGAGTAGAAACATGCTGGAATGAAGATAAATCTTTGCATTATATGCAATTAGGTGCTCTGGACAATGAAGTGTATACCTTTCACAGTGCCTTATTGTACTTAATACTATTGTGGATAATTCGATTGACGATCATGACATTTTATAATCAAATGGGCGTTGTTTCAGCGTAGTGAATAATTTTCACATTTATCCCCCACAAGTAGATATCCTTCAGCATTCACTCCACTGTCCATGATGAACGGCTACTTCCCACACAGCACTTCCCAATCCCCCTCAGTTCGCACTATTTTCGCCACAATCCAATATTTAAACATGAAATAACACTAATCTTCTCCGTGTTTGCAGAAATAATACGCGCTTTTTTGAGTTGCCCTTCTGAAGACGACTTGTTGACTCATCATAACAGCGATAGTTGTGTCCATTCCACAAGCCCAGAGCATCCATAATGCTTTATTGTTCAATTTGGCTACCCTCACTATCGTGTGCTGGCCATCTAAATCATTTCATTTGTCGATGATCGACGATTATTATTGTGGGCGGAAAATAATACCGAGCGGCGATTATCGAATTAAGCATGAATACAAGCCCAAACCGAAGGAATACTGGCACCGAAACATCCCCATATATATGAAGTATCATCGCGTGATGAAGGGGAGACGAGACGGACGTTTATAGTTGACGTAACCATCACCACAACTGCTTGGCGACGGCTGAAAAAGATGATGGCCGGTGCCGTGTGATGAGGCTACACCACAACCCCACACATATCATATCACTTAGGAAATTAGGTAAATGTTGCATTATCGCTACCTAGACATCATTGAACCAACAATTGGAGTCTTCATACGCCGAGGGCAGAACCAAACAGCGTCGCAGTCGGAACCACGGGAGAGGGTTATCTCTCCTACCACAGCTCGTTATAGAGCCCGGGATATATTGACGTGTATGTCAATAAGCCTGTATACAGGCGAGATATACAAATACAAGTATTTGCACGAGAGTATAAGCATATACCCATCTCTATCCGTGGTTGTTTTGAACGCGTCGAAGTGCTGCCTGAGCCCGCTGGCGACGTATCAAGAAGGCTTCACGTGCCGCTTTTACTGAAAGCAGCCAATAAGCCTGATGTTCACCAGAAGTTGTTTCGAGATCATCGAGATTGATTTCCATCAAATATTTATCCTCCTCTCCAAGCCCTTCTAAGCCCATCTCTTGCTGCTCCTCTATAGCTATTTGTAGCTCCTCCTTCCTCTCTAACGCAAGCATACCCGAAATTTTATCATGAATCAAGAAATTCCTCACCAGCCACTGTCCATGGGTCATCTCCATCAGCTTGATTGAGAAGCTCTGTGCCCATTTTGCGCCCGAAAGATAGCTGCCCTCCAGACGACGATGTGTCTCTTGAATCGTACAGAACTCCTTGGATATCATTCCTTCCATAAACCGCCGCCATCCAATCTTATCTTGTGAACGTGCCAACTTCCGCAGTATCGGGTCATGATCGTTAGCAATGCAGTCCATAAAGCTTTTGCCATTCCGAGCCCTCACGAAACTCATGATATACTTTTCCAGCACTTCACATGTCCCCACCGATTGTAGCCAGGACTGTAAATTATCCGCTGACATCTGAAAACATTTTACCCTATCTTCTTCTTCACACATTAAGACGTGAGCGCATGACTCCTGTGCATCCAGACAAGAAGGACACAAAGGAGAGTGATTAGGATCACATCTGTGTAACCGCAAGTTGGTGCCGGCTATGTCGTGAACTTGCTTGCATGCCCATAGTTGGAAAAGCCGCGGGACCTCGTGTAAAGCCTTGTTCACGTTGACCCAATCTACTTGGACGAACGCGGATGGAAGCAGGATCTGTCTCTTAGCGAAGATCTCCCTGGCCAACGCTAGGTGGCCATGAAAGCGGACTCTTTCACCAGTATCTGAAGTCATCTTCTCCTTACCCTTATCCACATAGACGCAGATTGGCTCCAGTGGCAAAGGTTGCGCCGCCATTCCTGCGTTCGGATCAACGTCGTAAATCGCTAGTTTTGCGCCAGAGTCACACTGTTCATTCAACTGTTCAGGCCTAGACAGCTCCTCCCACAACAAATGATCGAGTTTATGGGCCGACACATGAGAAAATACTGTGCTGAAGGTTAGAGACCTGCAATGGATCATGATATTTTTGAGTATATCTGAATGCCGGCAACTCGACGGGATACGATGCGGAGGCAGGTTTTCCACATTATTGAGAGCCCCCAAGCAGTCAGAATAGATCTGGGCAGAACCAGACAGCGATGGTTTCAGTTTGTTCACAGCTAATAGGATGAGATGAATAGCGAGTAATCCCAAAAGCTCCCCACGATATGCACAAGCGGCGAGTGTCTTCTCAGAGAATTTACCAACGAGTCGGCCTCTCCTCTTGGAACACTCCATAATGAATGCAGCTGAGCAGATATCTGGGTACATCTCCTTGATAAAGGATCCGTCCGCCACACATACTAGTGATCCATCTATAATAGCTGCCACTAGGAACTCATAGCTCCCCGTCAGTTCAAGATCTTCCCACATCCACATGCTACCCCACTGGTCGAGGACTTCCCACAAAGTGCTAGGAGGTAGAGACTGACCTGGGATTGGTGCATGACTTACCAAACGATAAACCGCAGTATCTACCTCTTCTATCGTACACGCAACAGTGGACTGAACCTGGGCATGATCACTACCATCTTTCACATATCTCCGAGGGTTATTTTCATGCGGAGGGTATACCTCCATAAGGTCATTACCCATATAGCGGAACAGTCTATTCGATGCGGCACAGTACCTGACGAGACGGACGTTTATAGTTGACGTAACCATCACCACAACTGCTTGGCGACGGCTGAAAAAGATGATGGCCGGTGCCGTGTGATGAGGCTACACCACAACCCCACACACACTACCGCGGCCCAAACCAACGGTCAACATTGATCATATTGGTCCAGTTGATGATCCTGATGCAGGGGTTAGACGGTTGGTGGCGTCTATGGCATCCATTATTGGCACAGCGCTAAGTGAGGTTTAAACCTCACTTAGATTCTAAATGCGGGTAAAAACCTCACGTAGGGGTAGGTAGGGATATTGAAAGATAGATAATCAGGATGGGGCACAGAAACACAGAAGAATAAGATACTAATTTGTAATTTGGCGACGACATCACTTGGTACAGTCGGCGGTGAAGCAGCTACCTTGCAGGCGCGGCTTTGGTGTACCTCCATTACCCTCAGCTGCTATTTGTCGGCTGAACGGCGGAGTTCATAAATTTTTCTACTCAAGATGTGTCAACAAAACATCAGCCGCTATTTTGGGGAGCAGCCACTTGCAATATTGGACACCAACTATCCATAGCAGTGATAGAACATTTGATTATTCACCTCAATCAGCTGCGAGCTTCTCTACGCAAAGAAGAAAGGGACGAAAATCTCCTCCTAGATTCAGCGATGACAGCTCCGTCGACGAATTGGTTCAGATTGCTCACGACAATCTTGATGTCATGACTCCAATGGCAACTGCAGCGCTATGGAACAAAATCTCCAGGCAAATGAATAGTAGGGATGAGCGTTCTAATAATCGTCGCGGTGCTAGAAGGGGCGATAGTGGAGAGAATGCAAGAAATATAAATGATATCTTTCAACACACGATCGACACGCTAGGGGCATTCAGCATGAAGGAGTTGACCCAAACAATCTTTAGTATGTCAAAAATCACATCAGCGTTACAAAAGCAAGGAAATAGACGAGGAGAGGCCAGCCACAAAAGAACACTACGGGAGCTACTGCTGAACAATGACAGGACACCTAATGAGGATGTCTTTCGTTTCTTTGCTGGCTGGTCAATGGATAAACTCGATGAATTCGTTGCACGTCATATATCAAATCTAGCGTATGCATATGCATTGGTTAGATACGTACCAGAGTTTGTTGATGGGAGTAATTTATTTGATCATATTGCAAAGAGTTCAGTAGCTGTAAAAGCAGAATTCAATGAGCAAGACATTTCAAACATAGTGTGGGCATATGCGACAATGAACAAGCCGCATGCTATTCTTTTTGAGGCAATAGGAGATCGAATTGTTGCATCGAAACATTTGAAAGAGTTCAAACCGCAAGCATTTTCCAACACGGTGTGGGCATACTCCACTGTAGGCATCAATCATCCAAAACTGTTCGAGACGGTGGCCAATCACATTGTTCAATCTAACAGCTTGGATCGATTCGACCCACAAACATATTCCAACACGGTGTGGGCATACGCTTCTGCGGGCATCAATCATCCAACACTGCTCGAGAAGGTGGCCAATCACATTCGTACGACAGCTGGCGTTTTAAACGCCAGTAGACTCACCGTCGCACTTTTTAAATATTTGATGAACACTAATAAAACTCGCTTAACGCTAGTAAACAAGCTTGACTTTAGACCTCTGGAAATCATCTATCGGAACCCCTAAGGAGAAAAGTAGCGGTAGGAATCTATTCTCCATCCAAAACGGTAGGGACACCACCCCTATCAACCATGAGGGGAGGGCGTAATTCGGGCGGTAGAGGCTCTCGAAGTAGAGGTCTCGCAATGATCAGGAATTGGCTGATCGTGAGGCACGTCTTCGTACTAGATCGGCTGCAGCGAAGGAGAGAAGTAGTGTACCCCCTCCGCAAATGAATCTGACCAAGTTGCTGCTCCCCATGATGGCTTGGAGTGCGCCTGCTGTAACAAGGCAATAGCAAATACCGATGATCATGTCTTCATTACGCCATGCGAGCATCATTATGATGTTCTCGTCCAATGAAGATGAAGAGGCAGTCTGCCCGGAGGAGTCAATCTTCCAGCGATGACTCTGTCTCTGTCTTCGATCATGGGATGAGAGGCTGGAAGAATACTTTATCACGTGCTACATCGACAATTATAATGCTGTTGAAAGATCAGAGAAAGGACTTGCGAAGGTAAAGACTACGATGAAAGATCTAAAGGCTGCAGTGGAATTGGATACAAAACTTGCAACTACAACAAGCACACAATCTAAAGCCAAGAGAGTGCAAAAAAGCTTTGCTTCTGAAAGAGATAGATCGCATGATCAAGCGAGATAAAGCGAGGACGAAAAAGAAGGTGAAAATTCCAGCGCACGAGATGAACTTGAACACAAAGAAAGATATTATCATTAAGTTCCTCATCAAATGGCGTCAAAAAGAGTTCAAAGCTTATCCGAAGCTAGCTAGCACAAGAGCTGAAGGATGGAATTTTGACGAGACAGAGTGAATCTAATCGTGTGACGCATGCATCCAGAAAGGAGCTAATGGAGTCGTAGTTCTTCTCTCTAGGAAAGCATCTACGCGAAAAGGGAGACACATATTCATGATAACAATCTGTAATAGTGAATTAGTTCCTAGTACGTAAAGGCCGAGTCTGAGTTGTAACAGCTGAACCAAGATTGGTAAAAACTTGCTCCATTGTTTGTACTTTCGGTGCTCTCTCCCTAGACTTCTTCTCCGCCGCATAGTACGTGTCAGTCTAACGCTGCTAATGAATGTCAAATTTGTACTGGGTCGAATTGGCTCCTTATACTGCTCAAAGAGACTACGAAGACTTTCAACGGCACCTGCATGGAACATTATACGGAGTAAATCATCCCACTCGCTCTTTCCTCCAATAATCCCAACTTTAATGTCGGGCGATGGCGCATCATCAGCATTCATAGTACTATTCTTGTTTTTTCCACCAAGTCTACCTATTTGGTGGTGCGCAACAGTGTTTAGACTGATAACAACTTGTGAATTCTTTGCATCCGCACCAGCCTCGGCAACAGCTGCAGGAGTAAGAGTGTTACACTCAGAAAACTTCATGACATTCTTGAACGCCACTTTTTCTAACTCACGGGCTGTCTTGTCCACCAATTGGCGAACATTCGACATTAGCAGGCTTAGTATCCACTTTGCGCCGTTTGTTCTTGTTAGATGATAGAGCCTTGGCAGACGCCGAAGCATCAGCGGCAGCTTCGGGCTGAACAAGAGACCCAGTGATGTTCTAATTCTAATAGATAACAGAGCAGCATTAGGGTGACATTAGAATAGCATGGGCAATGACCGAACAAAAACTATGGCACTTACATCTTCTTGTAAACGACTCTTTCTCTCCTTGGCCGCATTCTCCCTCCTAACGGCATTACGACGGTCGTCACGAGCCCTCTTCAATTTAGCAAACTCATCTTTCTGTGCCTGCGTCTTTTCCTTGGGCGCTCGCTTCTTCTCCTCCAAGCTGCAGCTTGTTCCTCGCACTGCTGAGATTCCAAAATACGGTTAATTGTGGACAATTGCTGCCTGTCTGTGAGCAGGCGCCATTCTCGGACTGCATTCGCCTTCCCTGTAGAAGTTCTCCTCAAAGAAAGCACCTCGGGAGGGATATCATGCGTCCCCTTTCCTTTGTGACAAGGGAATACCTCATTGATCGAGTCGTTAGAACTGAAGTCACAACGTGCAGTCTCATCAGCCAGACTTTCGTTGCCCATGATGCGGCTGACTTGCGATGCATTCGCATCATTCGCAGCTTGTTGCTTCGCCGACGGCTTCAACACTCGACCAGTTCGAGACGTCTTCTTTGGAGCTTCAGTGCTCGATGAAGTGACCTCCTCCGACTCTGCAATAGGGGTGGTGTCCCTACCGTTTTGGATGGAGAGTTCATTACAATCCTTGGATCGGTCGGTCGGTTGAGTTTTGGTGGACATCGGAGGTCGGAATGATTGAGATGTTTACTAGCGTTATGCGAATTTATCTAGCGTTCATCAAATCTTTAAAAAGTGCGACGGTGAGTCTACTGGCGTTTAAAACGCCAGCTCCCCCCCCCGAACATTGTTCAATCTGACTTATTGGATCGATTCGACCCACAGAATCTTGCCAACACAGTGTGGGCATACGCTACTGCAGGCATCAGTCATCCAATACTGTTCGAAAAGATGGCAAATCACATTGTTGAGTCGGACAGCTTGGATCAATTCAAACCACAGAATCTTTCAAGCACAGTGTGGGCGTACGCTACTGCAGGCATTAATCATTCAAAACTGTTTGAGACAGTGGCCAATCACATTGTTGAATCTCATATCTTGAATCGATTCGACCCACAAACATATTCCAACACAGTGTGGGCATATGCTACTGCAGGCATCAGTCATCCAAGACTGTTTGAGTTGGTGGCCAATCACATTGTTGAGTCGGACAGCTTGGATCAATTCAAACCACAGAATCTTTCAAACACAGTGTGGGCATACGCTACTGCAGGCATTAATCATTCAAAACTGTTTGAGACAGTGGCCAATCACATTGTTGAATCTCATATCTTGAATCGATTCGACCCACAAACATATTCCAACACAGTGTGGGCATACGCTACTGCAGGCATTAATCACCCAAGACTGTTTGAGTTGGTGGCAAATCACATTGTTCAATCTGACCAGTTGCATCGATTCAACCCACAAGAACTTTCCAACATAGTGTGGGCATACGCTACTTCTCAAGTCCTTCATCCCAAGCTGTTCGGGGAAGTCGCCAAGGCTGCTATTCGACGTAAAGACGAGTTCACCTCCCAAAGCGTTGCTAATCTGCTCTGGGCATTTGCTTCAATGGGTATCATCGACAAGCAGCTCTACTCGTCATTTGTACCGACTGCAACGAAATTGATTGATGCATGCAGCAGTCAATGCATTGCCAATATTGCGTGGGCGTATGCAGTAGCCAATGTCGATGCCCCGACTCTCTTCAATGATCATTTCATCAATGAGTGCGTTGAAAAGAAAGTTATTTTTGAGGTTGGAGAGCTCAGTCAACTCTTTCAGTGGCATTTGTGGCAAACAAAGGAGAAGTCAAATGCTGGCTTACCACAAGATCTCCTGGATAAAAGCTACAAAGTGTTCATCTCTGTAGATCCGACAGTATCGAAGCTCCAAGGCGATGTAGTAGCTCAACTATCATCACTGGACCTCCAACCAAAAGAAGAAGTACTAATGGACAGTGGGTATCGTATAGATGCCCTTGTAGAGGTGAATGGAAAGATTATCGTCGTCGAAGTTGACGGTCCATCGCACTTCATTGACAAAGGACGATCTCCACTCGGTAAAAGAATTCTAAAGAGGAGGCAAGTGCCAGCAATCGATGGGATAGAGCTTGTATCAATACCATATTGGGAGTGGAATAAGCTTGGCAAGAGTCAGACAAAGAAGCAGCAGTATCTTCGGAAGTTGCTTGGCTTGGCGGAAGACAGCAGCATCGATAGTACCTAGCTTAGTGTGTCCATGATTATTTGTACGAAGCGATTTCATGTCAGGAGACGACAACATATCTCAATATCAATATCTGTAGAGAATCATAGAAGTCATCCTTATTATTTAAGCCCCTCTATTTTGACATTCTTCATACATTTCAGCAATCAAAGTTCCCTGTGATATGCAATGATGATTTGGGGATGATAATACCATACAATTCTGTAAATTCTCGCCGTCTCCTTCACATTCCCCATGGATTGGCATCAGTATACCTGCTGCCATTCAAATATTTCTTTACATTTTCATCCGCCTTGACTCTACCACAAAGCGCCATAACCCTCTTCCATTTTCCAAAATCATACTGAGCAAGCTTCCTAGCACTTCCAATGGGCATGTACGAAGTTGTAATGTCCAACAATGCAAGATCAGCAGGCGAGGGATACGGTAACCCCTGAATGAAACCCTCGGTAGGAATCTGATCTTCAAATACAGCGCCCCACTTGTCCAACAAAGTGCACACGTCCGCAATGGCTTTATTCTTGTCAACCTTTTGAGTTGTGAAGATGGCCCGACCGCAAGTGTGGTTTATTTCCTCTTTGATCCCCATGAACATTATATCCACTGCTCTCTGTTGTGGAGTAAGATCCCTTACCGAGGAGCAATCGACGCAATGTACGCTTCGATGGCACCACTCTGCGATATTTTAAGATCACCATGTTGTAGTAGAGGCATACCGCTGGGAGACATGTATTTTGCTTTACTTTCTCCCGTTTCTTGAATGGTTGGCTTACCCAAGTTGGTGATGTTGACGGATTCGGTGATGGTGATTCCGCCGGCTGCAGCTATGAGACGACTGAGTTCGGCACGTCCAGCAATTGGTGCGTATATCAAATGCGGATGATTATCATTATTGTTGTTAGATGATGTCATGGTACTGCATTCTTCGCTCTTTTTCAAGTCAATGGTATATGGTATGGATAGATGGATACACAGGAGGTTACTGTGCTACCTGCTACCACCATTCGGCTCAGAAAGGATGAGCATGCACGGCTTACTTTCCCAGTTCCCATGCTTTCACTTATTTCCTGAATTTTTAAAATGAATAGTTTTGCTGTTTTCAGGGAATCTTTTCACATAGGTACACTCCCCTCAATGGTCTCCTAAACGATTCTGTGGTCCGAACCGAGTATGCAGACCTCTCCTACAACATCATAGCTAACTCCCTCTCTCTTGGTTTCACTCGAATCGGGCAAGAACTTGTCCAGAACGAGCAGATAGAAAATTCAGGACATCTTAAAGTACAGACTCGTATCAAAATCAAGACTTCTTCTTCCTGCTCATGTAAGGCAATATCTGTATCTCAGATTGAGCTTACTGTTATGGAATACAACATCCTTTGTACATAGTGCCCAGATGGACTAGTACCTAACATGCCAAGAGCGATTGAATAAGATCGACCTCACTCACCTCATGAAGAGCAACTCTCATTAAAGTGCTACGCAGGCTAAATATTCTCGATAGAGTCAAGCATCCGTGAGACATACAACTATGGTACGCATGCCTTCGGTGGTGGTTCATCTTCTCTCACGGACTGGATCACTCTTCTATGCTTGGTAGTGAATCATGATGTCCTCAATTTATCTGTTCTCGATTCTCAACTCACTAACCTCAATATTAGCAGCAAGATTCGAATTTATTATCCCCCCACCCCAACATCATCTTTCCTCATTACTATTGTCTACGACTTCACCATCTTCACCTCATCTATGCCGTCATCGCATCTTCTTCTTCGTCCCTGCCCTCCCATCTACCGTGAGCATTCGTCGATGTCAAAACACCTCAGCAACATTCGACATTCATCACGTCTTGCTCCTCTTGTCTTGCTCGTCCTATTCCTCCATGACATCTACATCGTCGCTATCACTTTTTTCATCGTCATGATCCTCCACTTCAAATGTGTACGATGGCAAATCCAGAAAAGGAAGGACATTATTCATCACGATATCGTATGATATCGTGAGGCAATGATTCCTCCATTTCCTCTTCATCTTCACTATCGCTTTCTTCATCTTCATAATCCTCCACTTCAAACGTGTACGATGGTAACATCAGAAAAGGAAAAACATTATTCATCACGATATCGTGAGGCAAAGCATGATGCAGTGTAGAGCCAGCCTCATTCACGACGCGCTGATGCTCTGCTTGGTAGTAAATGATTTTGCGAAGAAGTGATCTGATCCAACTTTCTATCACATCGGCCTTTTCTCCCGCTTCATGACCATTGGTGCCATAAAACCCTCCAAACACATCAGGAAGAATCTGATGGATTGAATCAATTTCTTCATTCATATCATTTCTCCACTCCTCCAATAGTAAAGCATCGATAGTTTCATGCAGTTCTCCCCTAACCCTAACCAAATCTACATGCCTCAAATTTCCACATCCCATAAATATACCGTCACCATTAATCAAACCATCTTTCAATGGGATGGTGATTCGTTCTAGAGAGGTGCAGTTGAGGAATGCCCTCCCCTCAAATTGTTCCAGCTTGTTACCAAAATCAGCTTCTCTCAGGGCTGTACACTCACAGAATGCCTCATCCTCAACGATCTCAACGGATGGCAGGTTGATGCTCCTTAAAGATGTGCACATATTGAATGCATATTCTTTGATAATTTTCAGCTTGCCACATTCGACATCCGTCAGGGCTCTGCAGTAGTTGAATGCCCACTTCTCGACAATTTCAACCCCCGGCATGATTACTCGTCTCAAGGAACGGCATTTGGAGAATGCACGTTCTTCAATCTTTTCGACACCCTCATGACAGATGACTTCGACGATATTAGGATGACTTCGGAATGCACTATGAAGGACGACGGTGACGTCTTCATGCACGATGACGATGATTTGATTTCCATCACGAGGAATATCTTCGCCCTCCTCACCCCTGTAGATGTACCTTCTAATATTATTGCCCTCAGCCGCCATGATGACAACACAACCGCAAGACGATACGCAGTAATAAAACAACAATGGCGATTTATTCACGCCACAAGCAAGAGGATCCAGGCTGCGTTCAAGCGCGCAGCACGGCGCAGCAATCATTGTCCTCGTCGATGGGGTTTTAGTATTATTTGCACGCACGTAGGCACTTGGTAGGGTTATCTATGGGGAAAGAGTTAGGTGACTGAGGAATCGGTGTTGTGTTGATACATAGCATACTTCTCCGGTCTGAAGTAAGTACATAGTATCTGTACAATTTAGTAATGAGTAGAAGGGTTCATCGCGGAAATTAGTGTTGCTTGCTAGAGTCGGCGCGCCTTTCGACGCATGCGTCGATGCATCGACGATCGGATAGAAAATCCAATATCGAACACAACAAGTGATATTATGGATTTTTATAGGTATTTTTCTCCCCAACACCCGTCCAAATCTTGTTGCGTCGCAGAAAATCTGGCATTACTACGCCAATATTGGCCAATAATATGCCGATGCTTTAAGCTGAAAGACTAATAACTTTCTATTTATACTGTTTGGAATGCATATTCGATGTGTGGTGGTGGTGCTCCGTTCAATTGCCTCGATATTTGAGGTACTTACGCACGAACAGTAAAAAAACCTTGAAAAAGTGCATCTGACATGACGAATCCGAAGGCAAACCATAGCATTATCGATCCCATACACCCTCCACCAACACTAAGAAGACACTCCCAAACCCAATTTTTCACGCTGATTCCGATTATGTAAGCTGTAGCGTCTAATTCAAAGTGGATTTGATGATAATTGCAGGTGACGCACACACACATGAAAATCTGCACATACCGGGCATGTCAAAAGATGCTCATGATTATGTAATTTAGACAACAGAATAGTAGTAGATCATTAATAACTCCATCTGCTAAGCTATGATAATTGTGTAGCTTACTCGGATGTATTAAATACACGCAACATCTACGCAATCATGGAGTTTTATGTCGATCATTCGGCCTCTCATTCCATGAGATTTTGTACGAAAGGCACTGATAACAGTTGTAACATTGTCTCCAACCACAGCAAAAGGCGCACAATAGATGGCTGTTGATTTGATGAGGCGAAAGGTTCCCAATTGCACATGGAGGAGACGTCATTATCATGCCACAACACTCGTGTAGGCGTCTTCGGATGGGCTTCTCATAACCCACAATCAGTAGTTGTGGAGGAAACCGAGGATTGCAGTAGTCACTGTGGTAAGATGGAGCAGTCCACCTCAACAATCTTGATTATCATATAGTAGACAAGACAACTATGATCCATGGTGTGGTTTCAACATGTTTTGTGTCAGATATATACCCACTATTGATGGAGATAAATTGTGGAAATCTTTCTAAATTGACTTCATAGATTTGGTAGGTTGGATAGGCGTTGCATGAGACCCACACCCGGTTAATTAGCGCATATTCCGTCCATATATATAATATTGGTCGCCCCTACAACCTTACTTGCTGTTTCATGGACCGAAACGACGCCTTTATGCTACTGGCAACAGGTGCTCTGCGGCGGAGGGGATGAAAATCACCACCGCTATTGTGGCGGTCAAACGTCTCTTTGTGATGAATATGGCGAGCCACCGATAAAACCATTGAATTCAGCATCAAAAAATGGTCTAGAGAGTTTATTATTACTTCGGAATGTCGACATTTAGTTGTGTAATGAGGGTAGTAGGAGGGAGGCCGTCATGGTGCGGCTTTTTTTTTGTTTTTTGTCGAAAAGGGGGAAGTTGCGTCGTGCGTCGAATGGCGCCGGTGCGTCGAATGGCGCGCCGACTAGCTTGGGTGATGACTTGGACTGTGGGCCGTCGTTTTCTCCATCGTGCGCTCGAGAATCACCTCACGCCAGACTTTTCTCTCTCTCTACTCTCTAGACGAAGGCTGGTCGGCTGGTAGAGCTCGATCGCAAGCTACCGAATTCTTCACTTCAGCGACACACCTGATTCTCTACCCTTGAAACGATTCGAATGTAACCAAGATTGAATCTTGAAGATATAGAGTATCTATTTTCGATCTTGCCGAGGGCCGATAATTTAATACAGTATGTATCCATCAAGTTCACAAAAACACTCAACACCAACACAATGGTGATGCTTTTGGGCGTCGTTTCGTCAACAAAAACAGGTACGTCGACTAAAGCTATGATCTCTCTTTGCTGGTGGAAATAATACTTATACAACTATTCAAATTTATCTGCTTCTGCTTCTCCAATGATACATTTTTGGCTGCACAATTATATCATTATTTGCTTATGCAAGTTGCTTTGTTGTGTAGCAAAGAAGACACTCTGTAAGAATATTATGCCGAGATACATTGAAGTTCTCTGCTCGAAGTTCTTTGAGTATATATATTATTACATATAATATTTATTGGTGTCTGCTGGAAGTGAAATCGTGGATCCAAACAACGATATCGTGAGACAAAGCATGATGCAGTGTAGAGCCAGCCTCATCCACGACGCGCTGGTGCTCTGCTTGGTAGTAAATGATTTTGCGAAGAAGTGATCTGATCCACCTTCGTATCACCCAGGCCTTTTCTCCCGCTTTATTATATTCTTCTTCACCAGCATATGTATTGGGAAGAATCTGATTGATGGAATCAATTTCTTCATTCTATCATTTCTCCAGTCCTCCAATTGTAAAGCAGGAATAGTTTCATGCAGTCCTCCCCTAACCAAATCTACATGCCTCAAATTTTCACATCCCTTAAATACACTGTCATCATTAATCAAACCATCTTTCAATGGAATAGTGATTCGTTCTAGAGAGGTGCAGTTGAGGAATGTCTCATCATCAATTCTTCTCAGCTTGCTACCAAACTTCACATCTGTCAGGGCGGTACAAAGATTGAATACCTCCTTCTCAACGATCTCGGCGGATGGCAGGTTGATGTTCCTCGAAGATGTGCAGCCTCTGAATGCCCCTTGTTTAATCATTTCCAGCTTGCCACATTCCACATTTGTCAGGGCTTCACAGCAGTTGAATGCTTCCCACTCCCACTCGACAATTTTGACACCCCGCATGACTATCCGTCTCAAGGAAGTGCACATACTGAGTGACTCGTTTCCAATCTTTTCGACACCCTCATGACAGATGAATTGAAGTATGTTTTGATCCCATATGAATGCATATCTCCGAATGACGGTGACTGATTTATGCACGTCGACGATGATCCTTACATGAGTTCCAACATCCGTAGGAATATCGCCCGCCTCACCCCTGTAAATTCTCCTAATAACGCCCTCATCCTGCATGACATCCATGGTGATGATACTGTTACAGCAGATGATACGCAGCAATAAACCGAAGATAGCAGATGTATATTGACGCCACAGGCCAGAGGAAGAGGGTCCAGGCTGCGCTCAGCGCTCAGCGGCAATCTTCGTCGTTCGGCTTCGGCTTGGCCTTGGCTTGGCGGTGGGCGCTGTGGCTGTTCGTTTCGTTTGGGCTGTTTGTTCGTTTGGCTCCTCGTGCGCCCGCCTCTTCATTCACTCTCAAAACTTCAACTCAGCTTCGCTTGCCATTTGTTCGTTTGGCTTCATTCATGATCTTGCCTCTCGCCTGCCAGCTTCGAGTCTGCTGCGCGTTTTTTATTTTTTGGTCAGGGCGAAAAAGGGGGCTCAAAGCAGCGAGCCCCAAGATATCCCCCAAGACAAGCAGGGATACAAGAGTGGCTTTGGGCTTGGCTACGAGCTAACATGATGAAACATGACAATGTCAACTGAAAAGAGTGAAGATGTAGCTCAGTATTCTAATGGTCATGATTCAGGAGATCATATTCAGCATACTTTGGGCAGCAAGTCGATACAGGAGATATCGACAGAAGAGTGAACACGGGCGGTACGAACAATAGTGCAGTATGTAGAGGTTTGTAGAGATGAGTAGCACATGAACGAAAGAGCCCTAAAAATGTGCTAGAAGAGAGAAGAGATAAGCAGTGTAGGCGCCTGCACGCCAGCTGAAAGAGAGGCGGTAGCCGCAGGAAGTCAGGCATCATCGATCAGTCGACAAAGCGGAGAAGATTGCCGTGTGAATCGTTTTGCTTCAATTTTAATCAAATGTATCATTTGCCTCCTAGAATTTGACGACATAGTATACACATTAAAATTTTGGCCGTGCTTTTGGAGCTCGAAACGCAATGTCAAAATATTGTACAACCATTGGAGGAACGGAAGTCTATCGAACTGATGATCATGCCAATGCCGCGTGGAATAAATTAGAAACTGAAGGCAGGCGTAATCCAGCTTGCCCGACAGGAAGTGTCAGCAGGACCTCGTTGAGAGGAAGACGTGCCAGAGCTGAAGAGATTGCTCGAATAGCTCAAGAGGAAGAGGAACGGAATGCGTGGAAAGTGATGGAAAGATTCAAGAAGAAGATGATTTGATACTGACGCAATTATTAGTTTTACTCTCACAGCTTCCGAGTAAGTCTTACTAACTGCGAAGATTGCAGCACAGACAGAATTACAGCGATTCGTTTTAGCACTGTCGTACAATTCATTATCAAATCATGAGAAAGAAGATTGATCGAATAAGGCAATCCTCCACGCACAGCTATGATCCTTGCTCCACGCATAGCTTTGGCCAGGCACAATGCGAAGAAAGGTTTTAGTAGCTTTTAACAGCTAGCAGCATTTAATGAGTATTGAGACAAATCTGCCGCCGACCCCATCGCCTGCATCTTGCAGGCATGGGGTCGGCTTTCGAAACTCAAAATCAGATACCTGTGACTTCCTAGGTTGCCACTCATTTCGCTGGCGTGCATGCGTCTATCTATCTGCTTTACCTCTTCTCGACACTATGTACTCTCTAAATAGCACCGGTGCACGGTGCACAATAGTTCTGAATGTTCATACTAATAATCGCCCTCCAAACTTACGCCGTGAAGTTTTGGGAGAGCCAAAGATTTTGTGACTTCCTCTAGGTTGATGCACCTATGTATCTGCTTGAACTTCTCTCTTTACTCGCACACGGTGCACCCTAGTTCCCAGATTTTCTTTTTCAGGCGCTCGCGGGTCCCTCCCCGCACGCACCGGTCTTTCGACGCCATCGCGTAATTCACAGGGGGGGTTAGGCGATTCGAACAAGTCGGAATGAGTAGTAGTAGACAAGCGGTATTCGAGTAGGCAGTTTGGAGTAGTACTGTACAATGGACGGGACAAAGTATTGGTAAGAGTGCTGATAAAGTACGTCTGGCAGAGACTGAAGAAGTTTGACGCAGCTGAAACTGAGACGCATCAAAATGGGGATTCTTCATGGGATTGAGAAGGTTGGATTCAGCACATGACATGAGCAATGGAGGAAGGGTTGATGTCGAAGCAGCGAAACAAACGGCACAACGATGAGGAAAGCATTACATATCATCAGATATGCTCGTCAACAACACCAAGATACAGCAGATAGAGATGAAGAAATAGCCCTTGGGACGACGGACGGACAGCGGACGCAGGGACATCGGACGGACAAGAACGCGAAATGACTTTGACTCAGGCTCACGACTAAGCTTGGACAGTAATACATTGAATGCTCTTGACTATTGAGCAATAGTAATGAGGGGCAAATGATAGCCCTGTGATAGCTGGATCATCCCATGTCCCTACGTACTTGGGAGAATTATGTCCAAATGAGCAGTTTCCATAAGATCCAAAGTAGAGATAACTGATAAGACACACGATCAATAGCATCCTCTCTCTGAGATCTATACCCTGCAGTTACGCTGTCAGAAATTAGCATCAGTCTCCTTTTGACTCTCCCTTTATTTGTCTTTCGAGGTAGATGGTAAGTAGCACATACAATACCTCTGTACATAGATACGTCTCGATCGATCTCAGACTAAAAAAGCAACTGCCATCGAACTCACGATCCTCCTCGCTGGCCATGTGGATGTGAATGTTGTCAAAAGACTTCACTTTGATCACTTCAGCATGTCCGGTCAATCATTAAATTACTACATGCGTCCTCAGGATCGCGACGGCAGCATCCATGTTGGTGGTCGAGGACGCAGCCAACATCGAGCTCCCTCTCCCTCTCGTGGGCGCAGTCGTGGTCGTTCATGTGACTTTCATGATGAGCGAAATAATCGTCATGACAATCGAGGCATGAGACATGATGCAAGAAGTGATCAATATCATCATCGTTCTAGGAGTAGTGACTATGCGCCTCGTTCTTGGAGCCACCGCTCTCGCTCGTGCGATCCTCATTCTTCGCGACACACCTCTTTTTCTTCCAGTAATCAATCTTATCAGCAAAACTCATCTCACTCTCGCAAACGATCTCGCTCTCCTGGACGTCGCCACCGCGATGCTAAACTCGATGATAGGTATGAGCAATCTAGCCGTCCAAGGAGCTTCGGTGATGGAAGACCTAAAGATGATAGAAGTTATGATTATGAGCATGAGCGTTATACACTCGCACTCGCATCTACCAATGGAGCGGATATACATCGACCTCCAGTAAATGAATACCATCAAAAAGAAAACTCCGTAAACTATGCTGATACATCTTATGACAGTCGTATGAATAACACGAACAATCATTACAGCTATTACAATCCGCAGTCTCGCTACCGCTATGAGCACTCAAAGGGCACTTCTCGTGCGCATCGTCCACTCGCATATCGACAAAACTTCTCTTCCAATCCTGCATTGCACCAACGCAAATCAACTTATTTGTTCAATAATGATGATACCATTCCTAAACTGATTCAGATCGCATACGACAATCTTGCCATTCTGAAGCCATCATCGACTGCTGCGTTCTGGAATAATGTGTCGAAACAAATGGGAACGAACAAGCAGACTAGCCCGTACTATGAGCAGATGGATTCCCACCTCAACCAAATATTCGAGCATACAATGAATACACTTAGTTTGCACCTACCAAAAGACTTGTCTCAAACGATCTACAGCATGGCTAAACTTGTTGATGTATTACGTAAGAATTATGGGAGAAGGAGTGGGCGTGAAGAAGATATTGTTGATATGCTGAGTAGTCGTTTGTTGAATAGTGACATGACACCGAAGAAGCAACTCTTTTTATCCCTTGCTAGTGCATCAAGAGACAAACTCGATTCCTTTGATGCGAGACAATTGTCAAACATTGCTTACGCATACGCTCTTATCAAGTATGTTCCTAAGTTTGACGATGGAAGTGACCTGTTTGATCATCTCGCAACGCAAGCAGCACGCCGTCGCGCTGACTTCATCCCACAAGGCATATCCAATATTGTGTGGGCCTATGCGACATTAGGCAAGCCACATTCTCAACTATTTGAAGCCATGGGAGATCAAGTAGTTGCACACGAGCATTTGGGAGAGTTCAACCCACAAAATCTTTCCAATACAATGTGGGCCTTCGCAAAAGCTGGTATTTATCATCCGAATTTATTTGAGAAGGTGGCAAATCATGCTGTACGACTAGATGTCTTGTATGGATTCAAGCCACAGGAACTTACCAATACAGTGTGGGCATTCGCTACTGCCAGTATTCCACATCGAAGACTGTTCGAGACAGTGGCCAATTGCATAGTTCAATCTGACATCTTGAATCGATTTAGCCCGCAAGCAATTTCCAATACAGTGTGGGCATACGCTACTGCAGGAATCAATCATCCAAGGCTGTTCGAGAGGGTGGCCAATCACATTGTTCAATCTGACATCTTCAAAAGATTCAAGCCTCAACATCTTTCCAACACAGTTTGGGCATATGCTTCTGCAGGTATCAATCATCCAAATCTGTTCGAGGCGGTGGGTAATCACATCGTTCAATCTGGTAGCTTGAATCGATTTGAATTTGACCCACAAGCACTTGCCAATACAGTGTGGGCATATGCTACTGCAGAAATCAATCTTCCCAAACTGTTCAAGGAGATGGCCAATCACATTGTTGAATCTCGCAGCTTAGATCGATTCAAGACACAAGCTCTTTCCAATATTGTTTGGGCATATTCTACCGCAGGGATCAATCATCCAAAACTATTCAAGTCGGTGGCCAATCACATTGTTCAATCAAACATACTCGATCGATTCATGCCTCAAAATCTTTCAAACACAGTGTGGGCATACGCTACTTCTCAAGTTTCTCATCCCAATCTGTTCGAGGAAGTCGCCAAGACTGCTGTCCAACGTAAGGGCTGTTTTAACTCGCAAGATGTTGCCAATCTACTTTGGTCATACGCTACTATGGGCATCATCGATAAGCAGCTGTTCTCATCATTTGAGTCAACTGCGGCGGAATTGGTTGATTCCTGCAACAATCAAAATATTGTTAACATTGCGTGGGCGTATGCAGTAGCCGATTTTGATGCACCGACACTCTTCAATGATCATTTCATCAATGAGTGCGTTGAAAAGGAGGATGGATTTAAAGCGATAGAATTCCCACAGCTCCACCAATGGCATTTGTGGCAAACGAAGGAGAAGTCTAACACTGGGCTACCAATACACTTTCAAGAGAGATGCTACAACGCCTTCGTTTCTCAAGACACACATGTCTCAGATCTGCAGCAGAATGTGGTGTCACAACTAGTCTCAATTGGTCTCGAACCAAAAGAAGAGGTGCTAATGGATAGCGGATATCGCATAGATGCAGTCGTAGAAGTGAATGGAAAGAAAGTTGGTATGGAAGTAGACGGCCCGTATCATTTTATTGGCCGAAGTAGGTCTCCACGTGCCAGAACAATTCTGAAGAGGAGGCAAGTTCCATCGATTGACGGTATAGAGATAGTATCCGTACCATATTGGGAGTGGGACAAACTTGGCAAAGATGAATTGATAGAACAGGAGTTTCTTCGTCATCTGCTGGGCTTGTAAAGTCGGTCGTTGTCTCCAGTTGTATCTTCATCTTCACTTCGTCGGCTGTCGGTGGTCACAATTCATCAAATTTGAAGATGCAGAGCTGTAGTGAATAAGCATTAAGTATGATATGTTCATCTTACTGGTCATAAAATTAAGAGCTGAAAAGATCAAAATAAGCTTTTCCTTCATTCCATACACCCCTCCAAAGTGACGAACTTTCAAACATAGATCCATCATATCAATTCATCATTCATCAATCAAACACTCCATAACGATCCATCTGCTTACTCACAGCCTCATACATCATAAACGTAATAGCCTGACCGGGCATAATCCTCATTAATCTCGGTGTAATCCCCTTCCACAAGGCAAGCGTCCCCTCCTCCCTTACAATAACCACACACGATTGCATCAAACTTTGATACTTTGGTTCAGTCCCCGGACGAATCACCTGCTTTTGCATCCGTGTCTTGACCACATCCAATGGATTATTCACCAATGGTCCCATTCCACCACTAAGTCCACCCAACAATAAACTCTGCCAATGATCCAATGTAATCTCACCACCACTTGGCAAAGTCCCATTGGCAACAGCATGTTCTCTCTTCCAAGCCAACACCCGTTTCTTACTCCAATTATACGCTGAAAAGTTCACCGCTTGATTACACCCCTGTCGTAACATAGTCGGCACCACACCCTTGTATAACGCACCCAATCCATCCTCCTTGACTACCAATGCAGCAGTTTGGACGACATTTTTATACTTCATACGTGTCATTTGGGTTGCATCCATGAGTGAGTGATATTGGGATTGCATACGGATCTTGCATACCTCGGCTGGTGTGACGACGAGGATTGCTTCGGTGAGTCCGGAGAGGAGACCGGCGAAGAAGGTTACTTGGGGTGGTATGGTTGTTGTTATTGACGTGGATGATGCACCTCCTCCAGCTCCAGATGTAGTTTGAAACGTATTGTTCCAACCACCCAAAACATCACTATTAGATTTGGGCAGAAATTGAATACATCGCCTTCAATCATGCCACCTTTCAATGGCAAGACGATTCGTTCTAATTTGTAGCAGTTCATGAATGCGCCTTCCTCTAGTGTTGTAAGTTATTCTCCAAATTCCGCCTCAGATAGCTCACTATCTGCAAACGCCCCCCTTGCGATGGTTCTCACAGATGGCATCCTGGTGATCCTTACTGAAGTGCCGTTGAATGCCCACTTTTAATGCTGTTCACAGATAACATCCTGATATTTTTCAAAATGAGTGGCAGCGTTGGAATGCCAACTTTTTGATTATTTTCAGCTTAGCTTGTCACCAAATTCTACATCCGTCAGTTGGAATGCATACGCTTTGACGATCTTGACGCCCAGCAATATAACACTCATCAATGAACGGTTGCCAAGGAAAGCCTCATCCTCGATTATTCCGATATCATCTTGAAATTCCACTAGATCAGTAGATGATGATGAACACAATTATGCGATTTAGATGATTTTTTCCTGATAAGGCGGGGACAATTTAATCTTTGAGTTACTATTAACGACCCCCCCACCTGGAGCCCCATTTTAGGCCTAGTGCTCCCCCCGCAAGTATTTTTACCCCCGCCGTGTAAACCACTAGCAAAAATCGATTGATACTAGGGAAAATGAAAATTTCTCGACACAAATTGGAAGAGTTTGAACTTCGGGGACATATATCACAAAGTCCTTGGGGGGGCTGCCCTCGGTTTCAGAGGGTGTCCACTAGGTAGCCTCTGTACAGGGGGTAAATATTAAGGGGTAAAAAATCGACCCGACCGTGCTCGACCGTGGCCGCTAGCTAGTCGACGCGCCATACGTCGCATGCGACGATGCGGCGTCGCACGGATAGAAAAGCCAATATCGAACACAAAAAAGGTTATTTTGGATAGAAACAGGTACTTTCACCCCAACACCCAGCCAAATCTTGTTGCGACGCAGAAAATCTGGTATTACCACGCCAATATTGGCCAATAATATGCCGATGCTTTAAGCTGAAAGACCAATAACTTTCTATTTGAATCATTTGGAATGCATCTTCAACTTTTGGTGGTGGTGCCCCGTTCAATTGCTGCGATATTTGAGGTAATCACGCACGAACAGTAAAAAAATCTTGAAAAAGTGCATCTGACATGACGAATCCGAAGGCAAACTATTGTATTATCGATCCCATACACCCTCCATCAACACTAATAAGACACTCCCTAACCCAATTTTTCACGCTGATTCCGATTATGTAAGCTGCAGCGTCCAATTCAAAGTGGATTTGATGATAATTGCGGGTGACGCACACACACATGAATGTCTGCACATACCAGGCATGTAATAAGATGCTCATGTTTATGTAATTTAGACAACATAATAGTAGTATATCATTAATAACTCCTTCTATATGCTATGAAACTTGTTCAGTTTACTCGGGGTTATTAATTACACGCAACATCTACGCCATCATGAAGTTTTATGTCGATCATTCGGCCTCTCATTTCATGAGATTTTGTAGGAAAGCCACTGATAACACTTATAACGTTGTCTCCGACCACAGCAAAAGGCGCATATTTGATGGCTGTTGATTTAATGAGGTGAAAGTTGCCAATTGTACATGGAGGAGACGTCATTATCATGCCACAACACTCGTGTAGGCGACTGCTGATGGGCTTCTCATAACCCACAATCAGTAGTATTCCAGGAAACCGAGAGTTGCAGTAGTCACTGTGGTAATATGAAGCAGTCCAGCTTATCAACCTTGATTATCATACAGTTGACAAGACCTCTATCATCCATGGTGTGGTTTCAACATGTTTTGTGTCAGATATATACCACTACTGATGGAGATAAATTGTGGAAATCTTTCTTATTCGACTTCATAGATTTGATATGTTGGATAGGCGTTGCATGAGACCCACACCCGGTTAATTAGCGCATATTCCATCCATATATATAATATTGGTCGCCACTACGAACTTCTTTGCTGTTTAATGGACCGCAACGACGCCTTTGTGCTACTGGCAACATGTGCTCCGCGGCGGAGGGGGTGAAAATCACCACCGCTATTGTGGTGGTCAAACGTCTCTTTTTGCTGAAAATGGCGAGCCGCCGATAGACCCATTGAATTCAGCGTCAAAAAATGGTCTAGAAACTACATTATTACTATGGAATGTCGACATTTAATTGTGTAATGAGGGTAGTAGGATTGGAGGCCTCATGGTGCACAGATCTTTTTTGCGTCGCGAAGAGTGATTTTGGATTTGCGACGAATGGCGCCTTTGCGACGAATGGCGCGCCGACTAGCTAGCCGCTCTCTGCGGAAGCCATGAACCAACAACCAACATTGGTAGTTCCTTGTGATCGTTCTACAGAGACTACATTAACATACTGCAAACATCCATATCCATCTCATCCTCCCACCACCGCCACAACAGTAATATCAATCCACCAACACCACCGCTGCAACGACAAACAACTACCACCGCAACAAACAATTCCAAGTGGATGTGTCGGTGGTAGTTGCTTGTCGCGGTGGTGGTGGTGGTGGAGACTAACAACATTCATATCCACCACCGCAACTATCAATCCAAAGCGAGCCGCAAGGCGAAGGTATCGTTGTGATGACGAAGAAGTAGCAGTGGCGGTGGATTGATTGCGGTGTTTTGCTTCTTCCACCACCACCGCGCAGCAACTAAGACAACGTGAGCCGCAATACAATGCGAATCAGTGTTGGATGATTGTTTGCGGCGGCGGTGAAAATGAAATATGAGTGGAATGATAATGAAGCCGCCACCGCAAATAATGATACACGCGAGTTGCCAGTACTGGCCAATTTACTATACGGATTATTCACTCTTGCACTTGGCGTTACTGGATATTTCTTGCCAATGAATCTGTTTTCTTGCTACGGAGGACCAGGTGGACCGTATGAACCATCCTATAGTGGACATTGGTCTACAGATATATCGACATTACCGAGTGATGTTCGTGCATGGGCATCATCTACCCAACCAAATGAGTTGTCGTATGCTACATTTGCGTACATTTCTAGTGCTGGAGCAGAGCAAAATTTCACCTTGTTTCAGGGGAGTGATAATGCTAATGCAAACGGCTATCATCCTCCTACGCTTTGGTCAGCAGCAACAGTGGGTAGAGAACCAGTAAACTTCCCTTACATCCAAAATCCGTCACAATTCATTGCGACTGGGACTGGTTGGGCGTGCTTTACTGGTATCGATGCAACTCCTACGTCTACGTCCAATGGTAATCAGCAATATTATCCACAACCCAAAAGTAGCTTAGTGGGCTTTAGCAATGGAACGGTAGTGCAAACGACCGATTCTTCCCAGCATTCATTTCAAGGTCCGTATAATTTCTTCATTAACAACAACACGCTCTGGTTCAAGGATTATCCTCCTTGGTCTGGAGATCAGGCTGGCTCGGGCACTCTCATTTACTCAATCGACAATTATGACGGAATGAAAGTAGAGCTTCGTAGTACTTACAGCAAATCAAAGGCGGAGCAGTATAATGCGGAAGGATCTTCTCCCATGTCACTATCCTACGATGATGAGGCTGCAAATTATGACTACGATGACATTTGCTGGACAAAGCATTCCGCATTCGCAATATTCGTCTCTGCAGTACCTGTCACTTTAGCATCAATCGTTCTGTGGCTCAAGAGAAGGGCTCCAGCGATGGCGATTACCAGCTATATTGGTCCAAGCGCTTGTGCAAACTTTGTATATCTTGCCTTTGCTGGAAGGGAAAATGATATCGATGTGTTTTGGAGATGGTGGCTCTCCATTAGTGCAGCTCTGTACTTGGCCATTCTATGTGATTTGACTCATTGCAAACGAGACATTGCTCGAAGCCCTCTCATTTGGGGGATTAACTTCTCTGCGATAGCATTCTTCATTGGAATGATCATTCTTACTGACATTTTTGGATCGTCGGTGGCATGGCCTTGGATTGTATTCAATGTGTTTGCACTCATTCCTCTTGCAATAGTGGGCATCGGATATAGACAAGTGTTTTTGCTATTACTCTGTGCTGTTGGCTGGCTAATGACTGCGGTCAAAATTGCGTCTGCATTGGCCACTCTTGCTGCACCCGCCGCCAATGTACCAATCTTCTTTGTTGTTCTCGCTGCGAGTGGATTAATTATTGCTGGGGCTGGCTGGTGGTTGAGTAAGAACCAAGATGAGTTTGGCAGCGTAATATGTTATCATATGGAGAGAATTTCTCTATCGAGGAGAATGCTTCCAGTTCCAGATGAGGATTTGAAAGAGTCAGCTAGAAAAGATCAGGGCAATGCCGCATTCCAGGGAGAAGTATCTGCATAGCGAGCAGTATTGAATTGAAAATCACAGCTTGCCATCTCTAGGATATATTTATATCCTCCTTTATTTTACATGTTTGCGTTTATGTTGAAGCTCTTTTTCCACGCTCAAATCGTTTCAGCAGTTGCTTCTCTTCTTCTTCTAACTTACGCTTCTTCAAACGCACTTGCTTTAACTGTTTACCCCAGTAACTGTCTGCAACCAACAGTGGCACACCTCGTATGAATTTGTACAAAGCTGAGACTTCTCTGCGCTGGAATTCTTCGACTGATTCTTCAAAGTATCCTCGGGCATCGGAAGCCCTCTGAAACCAACTGGCAATCATTGGGAGAAACATTAACTTCCACTGGTAGAAAGGTTCCATTTCGGCAAGATCAGGGTAGTTGATGAGAATTTTAAGCATGGGAACAAGAGCACAATTATCAGGCTCAAGTAGTTCCCTGCGATAGTTCAAGTCAAAGTATTTCCCTTCGTCAGGACGACCATGAATAGACCTGATTGATTGCAGAGTGTGGTTAGAAGAGTAGATATTGTTGATGCTAGAAGTATCACAAAGCAACTTCGAGAAAAATTCCTTCCCTGCTTGTCGAATGTTGTAGTCTAGATCCAAGGCCCTCATCGAAGTGTTGTATCTCAACGCGTTAGCTAATATTGATGCTTGTTCCCGCGCTTCATCAGCGCCGACTTCTCGATTGTCTAATCCAAGTTGTTTTAAACTTGATCTAGTCGACTGGATCAAGGCTGATAATGACCATATCCCTGCTGTAGAGAAGTGATTATCTGCCAGGTTTAGCGTTTCTAGGTTTGCATTTGCAGCAGCGGTTAAACCAGATACTAGAGCTGCCACCCCTGCATCACCAACTAAGTTGCGCGATAAGTCGAGGAATTTTAGTGACTCGTAGTGCATCAATCCAAATGCTAACGCTTCGGCACCGTTATCATCTATTTGTACATTGTGGAGATTCAGAATTTCCAAGCAGCAGACGCCGTTTTGAAAATGAGATGACAAACCCCTCAGTCCTTGTGCTGATATGTCAGTATTGCAGGAAAGGTTTAAATCAACAAGATTGTGACAGCAGGCTAGACCCTCCAACAAAATAGTCAAGCCTTCGTCTTCGATACCATCGCATGACAAATCGAGTTTCTTCAATTGCGAATCACTCCCCCACTCCATGAACGTTGTTTTGAGTGCTACACAGCAATCCCTCTCAAATTCGTTGGATTCAAATTTTAACTCTTCCAGTTGTGGCTGTACAACCAATGCGTTAGCAATGGCTGATACATCTTCGTCGGAAAAATCCATGTAATCAAAATTGAGGTATTTCAACTGTGACCGGTGTCCCAACGAAACCGCAAATTCACGAGCATTCATTCTGAAACATTCGAACGTAAGTGAGTTCAGAGTGCTGTTATTCTTGAACATTCGTCCAAAGGGAAGGTAGCTGCGTACATCATTTTCAATGGCAAGTGATTCAATAGATCGATTGCGGCAGATCCCCTCAATGAGCGAATTCCCTATGATGTGACATTTCACTAAAAGGTCATTCAACGTCTTGTTCTCACCAATAAAGTAGCCCAGCCAACCCAAATCATCTGCGTCTTCCTGTACCATAAATTCAAGGTCATCGTCGTCCATTGGTTCATCTAATATTAAGAAAGATGTAAAATCAGAATCACCATCACGAAGTTTCTGCATGATATTTTTGTTCCGCTCTGAGGAAGTAATATCCCCTAGATTCACATCTTGTGCATGCTCTTTGTAGTACGCATAATCTCGGCTGCTCTCCATGATTTTACTATCTAATGATTCTCTGACGATATAGCTGCAAGAACAAAGATTAGATGGTTTCATGCGCATTCATTTTGAGAAGATAAAATCCACAGATTGATCCTTTGCATTACACCTACCGCACTGGTTGATGATAAACTGCCTTCATCTGCCATAAAGTTACTCACCAATTGCAGACCAGCGAGCTGTCGTGTTCTTCTGTCGCCTTTGATCGTAGCAGTTAGTAGTAGTAGTAGGCTGATGGCGAATCTCTAGCATAGCACTTCTTCTTGTCAACTCGATCCCAGTACAATACATCCGCCCGAGCGAGATGCTTTGTCATTTAAAGTGGGACGCCTCGCTAGCTGGGAAGGGTTCTCCACTACTTGAGGTGATGCGTAGAGCTATGGAGGAATTAGTAATCGGGCCGATGCCCTAACTATAATTTGTTTTATCACCATGATGAACACCATTGTATGGAGCCTCGTAATGGACCTGCGGTGTGTGCTACTTTGATTGGTTTATAAGACCCCAATAGCTTTATTAACAGCTACTACGAAGCATATGAATAAGCCCACGGCGGGCAATGTCTCCTTGTGATCGAGAGGAAGAAGATGAAGTATGATTGGCAGCTATTTCAACTGGACCACGCCCAGCATAAAAAGGACTGGACCACGCCCAGTGTAAAAAGGAGCGATTCAATTGCTTAATCCACTGAACGCTGTTCTCTCTGGAGGGCAGCATAATGAGCACCAACGCATGAGGAGCGACGTTACGTGCAGGCGGAAGAAGTGGAAGAGGTGGTGGCCGTGGGGGACGCGGACGTGGCAATGCTCGTGGTGCTGGTGGTCGAGGTACGACAATCCCTCCAGCACCAATACGAACACCACAAACACCATCAACAACAATGTTGGAGCAACGCAATTGCTCAGTCTACTGAACACTGTTCTCCTTGGAGGCAGTAATGGGCAGACATTCGATGTCAACGCATTTGGAGCGACGTAAGCTGCAGCCCAGGGTGGGGGGCAACACGCATCAGGAGCGACGAACACAGCAGCAGCCCACGCATGAAACGCGACGTTACCAGCAGTAGCCAACAACGCATGAGGAGCGACGTTGACAGCAGCCGTTCAAGGGGGTCACGCATCGACACCCGCTGCGAGTGCAGGTTCACTTCCTCCTATTCGGACGGATCGTGAGCTTGCCGAGGATAAGTCATCCCTCACCCAGAAGGATGTCAAGTGTTTCGTTGAGACCTTCAATGGCACAGCTTATACACTGTCCATAGAGCAAGAATGTAAAGTAATGTTATGCGAAGTTAAGCTGGCGCTCCCGCTCTTGCAGCGGCAATGAGCGCACACGTGATTATTGACGACGGCCGCAGAGTCGTCTGTAGAAAGTTTGAACATGGCCTTATGTGCCCGTTTGTTTATGTAGCCATCAACCTTGAATGTATGCAGTTATGCCGCGGCATCAGTGGAGAAGGTAATCGAAGACCTTTGGGCGTAACTCATTAACCTTGATAGAGCTAGATGACTAGCAGTAGCAATAAAACCGTTTTTGCGCAGATGGACTAGCAACAGTAATGTGACAGTGGCAACGCAGACGCGTCAGTCAGGTGACTAGGTAATCGAAGACCTTTGGGAAGATGTCCCATTAACCTTGACGGTAATAATTCATAATGCTTTTGTCTGCAGGCGGACCAGCAATAACTTTTTATGGAGTTTTCATCGCGTTGACGGATGGCGTTAAACTTGTTTCCTTGTTTCTCTAAACATGGCAGCACCAAGTTCACGGGGGAAGAAATTAGATGTCCTCATCTTTGTGGATACGTCAACGCTTCCCCATTCTCTCTTGTTTACAGTAATGCTAATTGAAGAGAGGTCAATGGCTCTTGGCGACTCTTTGACATCTACACGACATGGCACGATAGCTCTCCATCTGAAAGCGCATAGCTCTGGCAGCGACCAGATAGTTAAGAGCGCCCAATCTTTGAGCAGGACTCCAGATGAAAGTGTCAGCGGTTACAAAGGTAGTAGCCGCGCGGAGGAGTGACATCAAATGATGGTGTGCTCGATGTATTTTGTGAAATTCGACTGGATGAACTTATTCCCGACTGGAAATGTATTTCAGTCCTATGAAGTAACGCTTGGTGTCGTCCGCTGTTGACAACGCTCAATACGAATATTCTGCATGGCGTCGATAGGGTGCTATGTATTCGAAATGTCATATGTCTCCAATTTGACGATTAAAGTTTAGCTCCAGACATGCGTGAACGACGTTGCTCTTGTGGAGAGTATCAGAATGATAGACAGGGAGAAGCCGATCACGAGACCTGTACTCGAACCGTCTAGAATAACGCTGAATAGTACGCCAAATGCATTCAGAGAAGCTCTGAACTCTGAAATTGACGAAACGGCAGCAGTAGTCTGATGCCAACATACGCACGAATCTCATGCCCTGTACATAATGTCTTCTTTGTACATAATGTCTTTATCTTTTGCACACGCAGGTGTGTTGTAATTGCAATGATTGTTGAACTCTTTGCAGATTCTAACTCGCGGGTACTACCATGACTCTCAGGCAGGGTTCGGGGTAGCAACTAAAAGAAGCACAATCTCATCTGTTTAACGAATGCTGTCAGCATTTGCCGTTGCTGGCACACTTACACTGCCATGTGTTATTTTGGACTCGGGATCTAACAAGTCATCTCACAATTGTAATGACTTACGGGGCAGTGATGTTGAGGTAAATCATCACATACAGTTCGATCGACGGACTGTTTATCAACCATGGAAACTTTTTATGCACAACAGAGCAACAAGAATTGCCTCGCCGACAAGCATACGTGAGCAAGTAGCTCCACGCACAACTTCACACAGCTGATAAGAGACGAATGTCCATTGGATTGACAAGAGAACAATATGACGATGAAAGACATATGCGCAAGCGCAAGGAAGATAAATGCTTGATACGCGAGCACCTTCTATGCAAGGATAGATACCACTTTGAACGCAAGTGTAGAGCAGGTTTCGGTCTGTTTCTATCGATTGATCTCAAGGAAAAGACGTATTGCAAGATGCAGAACCAGCAAGGTCGACCTACTTAAGGTGGCATAATAGCGAAGTGAAGCCATATTTGAACGAAGTGAAGCCATATTTGAAAGTTGGCACAATAAAGGAGACTAAAATTGCAGAGTGGATTATCTGGAGGTTGTAAAGAGCTCATTACATGACGCTCAGACCTTTTAGGTATGCTCAAGAACGTCGGCGCTGACACCCGAAGTGGAATAGAAGTGCACATGAGTCGAACCCTTAGCAAGTTGGCCAAGCCATCATTCGACAAGAGCTCATATCGTACGTGCCGAGAGGAACATGATAAACAGTTTCCTTTTGGAACTGTGGTAAAACTAACCGTGGCACCAGTGGTACTGCCGCGATGGCAGCGGCAGAAAAGGTATTGCACCTCGGACCATGCTTCCTCTATGAAAGCCAGCTGCATTATTTTGTCACAGCGGATGTGAATACAGTACGGCGCATGGTTACTAGCGGCAAATACGTACTGTACTTGTGGTCATCCAAAGACTGCATGATAAGGAAATGTCGCGTTATTATCCACAAGTGAAGAAGAAAGGTGGAGAAACGCTTTGCGGTCAAAGCAAGAACAGTGCTGAAATGGATGGCGAAATGCCGTGAGACACTCTAACTCTAACTCTTCTTGCTGGAAGTACGGCAGGAAGGACATGTGAGTATACAATGAATTATTCCAAGTTATCAGATTGCCACGCAGAGACGGTGCACGCAAGTCCAAACGAATGAGTGTAAGGATGGAACGAACACTCAAGTAAACAGGAATGATCAAACTTATCGTAGACCGATTGATAAGCTACCATAAATGTGCACGCACATGGGAGCTACACTGATGTTGCAGAAGCGACAGTGCTTGAAACATATGATACACAATGGGCAGCGTGATGTTGATGTTCTAGATACACTTGTCAGCATCAAACTCGACAACTTCCTTGTTGTTGGAATCCAATTCTATCTCCCGATTGTTCTCTGGATGTCGGGAAGAGAGCCCAGCGCCTAGACGTTGGCACTTGACTTGCTAGTTTGAGTTATGAACATGCGACTTTGACTTCGCCAAACATAGCAAAACACTTCTGAATGTTGCTTGACAGTTTGATAAACACCGTGGAAATTGATTTCGTGCAAATAGCCATCACATAGTATGAGAGATAGCACACGACTTTGGAAATGACTACATATAGCACAGGACTTCTTTGTTGCGGCGTCAACTTAGGTAGCCTCACTGGTAGCAAATTGACAACAGCTTACTCGAACCATAGAGAGAAGGTAACGGCAGCAGCAAATAATCTTTGCGTTGCATTGCATGAAGCACAGAACTTACTTCCGAGATTAAACAACTCTCCAGCCACTTGTTACACGAGACACAAACGACATCGAGCTAGTAGTACAATGTGGTATCAGCTTAGAACGGCACAGGAATAATTGAGTCAGTGTGCTGAGCCCGTGGTAGGCCAGCTCGGACTGAGAGAAAGGATGATTGTGATAGGTATAACACCACGAGATGCCACCGAGATCAACTAGATCAAAGCAGCCTCGGCATACGGGGACAATAACAGATATGCCTCACTTGCATGTTGTAAAACACCGCTGACAAGGTTGAAACCACATTGTGAGCCGGATAGATGTGTACCGAACTTGAATAATGTGAGCCGGACAAATGTGCGCCGAACTTGATATGCGCCGGATAGATAAATCGAGATACAAACGCTCAAAAGTGAGACAGGCACTCCACATCACACGATATCGAGACAATTGCGTCGAGACAGAAACAGACTCTTTTGTACAGAGTCGGAGATAACACGCTGGACACGACAAGACCAGAGACTGATGTCATGGAAGACCTTCTTTGACAGGCAAAACAATGAAATAGGTCTGGCTTACTCGATAGCCGGAAAGCACAGTGAGGTCAGATAGCACTAGCGTTGCAGCCACAGGCAGCAGTGATGTAGCCGCAGTTATTGAACAAAGCAAAGCAGACAAGCATCAGTTAAGATCATAGAAGACATCGAGGCCGAGGATGTAGGCTACACCAGATGTAACATCAATACGCCCTACATGCATCAACAAGCATTGTTGAATGGAATGCATGCGCACAACAACGAGCAACCCGAATGTGTTGAATCAGAGTACAGTACCGCTACAACATTCACTTACCCTGGTCACGAGCCAGATCGGTGGCAGACGGGGACACTGAAACAGGAATGCAAACGGGGACAGTTATCACGGCCATCCACACGAGACGCTCCTCATCGCTTTGAAACCACGGCGACTTGCTCGGAGAGATCCCCTCTCTCTCGCGAAGTGAAGAAATAGAATACCGGAGACACAGACGTACGGTTTCACTCATTCAATACTTATTGAACGACTATAGAGCGAACAGAATGATACAATAGCAAGTGGGTAGATGAAAACGTGAAAGCGCACTTGTAATTTGTCGCGAGCGGAAATAAGTTACAGGATGAATGAATGTCTAGGGACAAAAGAAATAGTAGAATATCCTGACGAAGACAAGATGGATGAAGGATGTTGAGCAGATTTACTTCGCTCAGATAATGTGAAGAAACGATAAGATATCCGTATCCGCCATCAGGCTTAGATCGATTGGTGGGGATAATGATGATGTTGAGAAAGGATACTGATGGAAATTGCACAGGCAGAGGAAACTGGCGTACCCCCTACATTCAACAGAAGTAGGTTTAGTTGCGGTTATGGGTTCCGCAAGCGAGGATTTTTCGCGCACAAAAGTATACACTCATACACGCTTGACGAGTTAAGTGGAAATTAAAGATGAAGGGTTGGTGTTGGTATTGGTTGTTGATCCATAGCATCTTTTCAATGTAAGGTCGGAATGAGACGAATCATTTGCCTCGAGAGTCGAGAGTCTCACGATTCGCGGGGACCATTTAAAGTGGGACCCTCGCTAGCGGAAGTGGTTACTCCACTACTTGAGGTGATGCGTAGAGCTATGGAGGAATTAGTAATCGGGCCGATGCCCTAACTATAATTTGTTTTATCACCATGATGAACACCATCGTATGGAGCCTCGTAATGGACCTGCGGTGTGTGCTACTTTGATTGTTGTGGTGTCGCACCACCACCACCAGCAGCAAGATCTTCTATGTACCTATGTACTGCACTCGATGCGGTGAGGCAAACTACTGTCCCATTGAATACCATAAGGAAGACTGTAACGCAAAAGCAGTAAGTTCTTCGACATAGCTAAATGGAGGAGAAGGCTGCATTTCATCCCAAGCAGCAGCCTGGGTTAGTCGAAGAAGCGGCTTGTCCAAATATTCGATTGAGAAAAGGCTTAGCTTAGCTCAGCACGAAATTAGGACAAGTATTACTATTTATAAAAGGCTCGGTATTGAGGCATGATTGGACTAGATGAGATAAATATTAAGATTAAGAAGGAGCTGAACCACAGTCTATCGATTTGCGTGGCGGAAAGTATTCAACTCGGCCTGAATCGCAGCCACTTTTGTACTCGAGCCCCACTCTTCATAACACGCAAGAGCCTGCTTGAAGTATTCAAAAGCACTGTATGCATCATGTGCCTTGAAATGAAAGCCAGCTTTCTCACAAGCCAATCCCTGCTCATGTATGAATCCAGAATTTCTAGCAGATACGATGGAGGCATCATACAAACTCATGGCAGCGCAATAACTGCCGTTTAAGGATTGCAGCTCAGCCTCTAATAAAAATAGCTTATTTTTGTAATTCCAGTCTGAATTCATAGCTATTTTTCTCATCACTCTCATAGAGTTGTAAACTGCGTCTTTCACTTTGGCCGAATACCGTACCCTCAACTTGACGATTGAGTTGAGACCTTAGCATGAGTGAATGAGAAGAAGAAAACAGAGTATGAGATGAAAAGAATAAGAATTTCATGTCATCCAGAACAAATCGTCTGCTTCCTTACCATGATAGAATTCCACCTGGGTCCTGATAAATCTCACTTCTTGTGATGAAATAGACAAATGCTTCTCGCAATAATACCGACATTGATCAGCATATCCTGACCAGTAAGCTCGAATTGCTTGGTGATAAAACAATAACGCAGCATACACATTGTTTTCGTTGTCATTTGAATCCCCCAAGACAGCTTTTTCTTCTATACCAGTCGCCTCGCCATTGTCAATCAATTAAGAAACAGTCTCACGATAAATGAGGAAGGGATTTTTTATATGCGCATTCTTGTATATTTTCAAACGGAGTAGGTAGTAATCAATCTCCTTCAAAATTGACTTCAAATTTGCACCACTAACCATAGCGAACTTGATGGCGTGAAATGAACAATCTAGACCAATTCCTACATGTCCTGAGGATAAGCCTGCTTCGAATCCTTGACGTAGATTATTGGTGCACACCTGAAATGGCTCAAAACCCCAAGCAATCCTACCATAGAAGTTGACATAGATTTCAGGTACCAGTACTGCCATGTCAAATCTTTCTCGTAGGGACAAAGCATTCTTTGCAATGCGGCTGTTATTCGGAAGGCAGAATAAATTCATCAGAAACTCGGAAAATTGAAGACGATGAGATCAATGCAGTGCAATTTGTAATTGGAATTGACTTACTAGCACGGCTCAGCATTGTCGTCCGTAGTCGCAATTGATGTGAACTGTACAATGTTAACAAGGCTGTGCTCGCAAAGTCCTCTGTGTAAGCTCAGCTGCACAGCCTTGCAGGTATAGTAGACGGCCATGCTATAAGACTTGCATAAAAATGATACGAATGCGATCGCACTATAGAATTGTAGGGTGGTATTCAGAGTTTTGTCACCAGTCTCCTGTCTCAACCACTTGCCACCAACTTCTTCGTACATTTTGAGTGTTTCTACTATCATTTTTGAAGACTGATCAATACTGATAGTCTTCTCTGGGATGGTTTCTCCAAGTTTCATCAAAATAGAACGACATGTATCGTACACATCATTGACTTTCCCCTGGGCACGGAGGACTTGTACGAGCGGCAATATCAGGTTAGATGATAGATAAGAAAGACCAAGAAACATGCTATCTCTCATGTGACACTTACTTTGACTCAGCAAAAGGTGTGAAGGTAGCTGATCCTCTAAACATCGGGTATTTGCCAATCCTCTTCTCAAAAGTTGCCCAGCCTCGTCGTATTGACAACAGGAATTAGCAGCACTTGACGTTAAGAAGTTTACACGGAGACTTAAGTCGTAGTGGCTTTCCCAGCTATCTGCAGGCAGCAAAGATACAGCGAACTTCAAGAAAGAGTATGCTGTCTTATGATCACACCCATCTAATGCACTCTTACCGGCCTTCATATTCAACTCCGCAATGCTTATGCTCAAAACTTTATCTTTTAATATCCACTCTTTCCCATGATTGATCTGGCTCGCAATATTAAATATTGTGTCCTCTGCATCATTACCACCGCAAGCGGCATGCAATACAGTACCGAGTTGATAGTGAAACTTTATAGCAGCAAAGAGATGAGACACCCACCGAATAACAATGCATTGAACACAACAATGTAAATTTTAACACAAAAATGCTTACCTTCTTCTTATCGTTGCCGGGAATGAGATTGTATGCCGCCTCGCGAACCTTGTCATGCACAAACTGTAACCGTCCTGCTCCATCCTTTAAGACGAAGCCGTCGCTAAGGGCACCTTCCAATCCATTTCGGATCCCAGCATACTCCACTGACGCACTATCACTCAAATAGTCAATCACTGTCTCATTTATGCTCGAACCGAAAGAAGCTATCACTTTCAGCGTCATTTGTACATCGTCTGACAAGCTATTCATTTTGGAAGATAGAAGATGTAGAACATTATCCGTGATATCCTCCGCGCGTATGATATCCTCATTCCACATCCACCGCTTCTGGTGAGAGTTATAACGCAGCAACCCACGAGACTTCAACGATTGCATGAACTCCAGCAGAAAGAACGGGTTGCCTTTTGTCTTTTGAAACAAAATATCCGATAAGGACTCGCAGATGCGTGGATAGATGCACAAGGCATCCGATATCATTGTGTTGATATCCTCTTGGTTCAGTCCCGTCAGATGCATTTTGGATGTATGCACATTGCTACTTTCTAGCTTTTCAATCAAGTGGAAAACAGGATGATCTACCTGCACTTCATTGTCTCTGTATGTGCCTACGAAAAACACACAGCTGCCCATCGTGTCTGACAGTATAGTGTGAATCACGTCGAAGGCGCTGTTATCAGCCCATTGTATGTCGTCCAAAAATAGCTGCAATAATAATGAAAGAGTGATCATTTGTCAGTCTGCTGCACGTGCTACGTGGTACTATCACACTCAACAACATACAGCTCAACTCACCATAATTGGATCACGGGGACTTGACACTACTCTCACGAAACGTAGCAGCGTGAAGCAAACACTTCGAGCATTCATCGCTTCGCCGGCTTCCACTCTCATTGCCGAATTGTCAAACTCAGGAAATAGCACACTGACACTCGGCAGCAGCCTCACCAATAAGCTGAAATCTACTCCGAATTCATCCCCCAACTTTTTCGCAATCAAAGGTCTAGCCTTATCTTTGATCATTTGACATACTTGATTGAATGCCGTGATTACACCTGACAATGGTTTCTCCTGAGACATGGTGTCAAACTTATGCTTAATCGTGTATCCCCCGACGACATTCACTTGATCTCTCAAACTATTCACCAACATACTTTTCCCTGATCCAGAGAAGCCACCGATGAAGAAGGCCTCGCTCATACCTCGCGATACTCGACAGAAGGCGTCAGTTATTAGGGTCTCCTCTTTTTCTCTCCCGTACAACTTGTCTGTTCTATAAAGCAATTGCATATCAAAAGAGTCACGATTTTGAGGGTCGAAGAGGAAACGGTCTGGATCAAGTAGCAATAGATGTAAGTCTTCGCATACAACTCCGAAAGACTCGTAGGCATTACGCAATTGGCCATAGTTCCCATCCCCCCTCAAAGCACACTCGAGAAGATTCTGTGTCATGAGGCAAATCGAAGCAGGTATCCCTTGCTCCTGCATGTGAACAATACTTGGTATCTGGAATGGTATTCCAGCACTGTCGAAGTCCCCTTCAGCACGTGTGAGCATGAGATTTTTACGTGAGGACACAACATTTGATTTTCTTGCCCTCTTCTGAGCAGGTAGCTTGGTTGATGAGGTATCAGCGAGAGCATCCTCGTCTGAAATTAACTCATGAGTGAATAGCTCATACAATAGCCGTGAAAATAAATGGCAGCGTTTGCAATCTGCTACTGTCATGCCGGCCGATTGTTCTACGTTATCAAGCGCCGCTGCCGCTCCACATGTTTTTGAATCCGATGCCAATTCTACTTCTAAACATCGCCCCATTTGGCCATCGCAACCACTTTCCCCTTCGAGCAAGCCGCGTAAATAAGATGGTTCCTCAATCGTTAGTGACATTCCAGATGATACCATGGCAACGCCTTTTATGTCATCCCATGATCGCGGAGACCCTTCTCTTCTGTTACATACGGATATTGCAAAATCATCGATCCGAATAATATTATCTCCTTCCAGCGCTCCATCTGAGGAGCGATTCAATAGCTCTGCGATGCCATATGCAATGGAAGTCCGGCGAATAATGGATTCTTTGAAGCACTTCTTATCATCGTTGAAATTATTTTGCGTGTTGTTGATCTCCAGATCAGCGAAGGTCGCTGCTTCTTTTGCCTCTTCATTTTTCATCCAGCTGCGCAGAGGGATTTGAATGACATCGCTGGCACAGCCGCCGCCATCGCTGCCAGATATATATGCCATCGGATCGGCTTTGGTAATGTGCATTTACTATTTACTAAATAACGCGTTGCGTTGAACAACTCATTGACTTCCGTCCCGTTGAACTCATTCATTGGAAAGTGAGACTTGAGATGTGAGAAGTGAGGGCCCAAGATGTTTTGTTGTATAGTAGGTATGTGGGGCTAACCTTGTGCTTTTGTCTCCTGTTTGCTTGGTGCGGTACTCACAACCTTTGAAGAACACGGTATCTGCCGGTATCTCAATTTACTGCTCCATTGAGATGAATTTGCAAGCACCTATTTTGTGTACCACTCAACTTTTTTTCTCGTGGGAATTTCGACTCCATTTTTTTCTGCACAAACGTCAGTTTCTCCTCTTTGTGCAGATCTGTCCGCCGTTTGTTATTATGTGGGTAGAAAATGTGCTGAGTGGTACACAATTAAGCAACCTCCTCCAATTTCCTCCAACTTGAAGTTTTTGCAGTCGAGTCAAATGAGTGTGGCTTCCGATAAAATATTAGTACCGTTTCATTTAATATTAGTTCCTACATTAATGCGGTACTCAGATGCCATCAACCATCAAAAATGGACCCAGACCATGGTGAAAAATGGCTTCCTACGACCCTCAATAACACAGTAACTAGAAGGCTTTTGACCTTGTTTGCAGTGGTAATCTTCATCTCTTGGCCATTAGGATCTCATCGATACCTTACTTGTCACCATCAGCCTGTTATTACGATTCGACTTGCAATTGCAAGCTGAAGTCAATAGAACAGTACACTCCTGCACTCCTTCCACTCCCCCAAGAGAGGTAGAATCAGGGCACAGGTACTTATTGCTGACAATAAGGAGTACTACTCATGTACTGCGTCACTGCGATCGGGAGTGGATGCTGCGACTAAGGCAGCTGTGGATGGAGAGCGGCCATTAATCCCGCAAGATGTGGATGAGCGAATATCAACCTTGCTGAAACGGTGTTGGGATGAAGATCCCAAGGGGCGGCCTGGGTGTCACACCTACGTAGTGTCGGACATCAATCAAATTCATATTTATGTTATCTGGTTTCTCGTTTCTCAATATGTTTCGGAATGCTTTCTCGAGGCTGGTCTATTATGACGTCGCCAATGAAAGCACAAGTTGAACCGAATCCAAAAACGTTGATCGTTTCCTTTATATTTTTTAAGTCATAATAAGTCTTTTGTTATATCACCAAATATATTGATCAATAGCTCAATTGTTAGCAAGATTGGACACAGTATATATACTATCAAGCCCTACAAGTCACCTACTCCTCAAGTCTTACAACAAATCGTTGCGCCCTCTGAGGAGGGGTAGAATGTCACACCTACGTAGTCGTAGTGTCGGACATCAATCAAATTCATATTTATGTTATCTGGTTTCTCGTTTCTCAATATGTTTCGGAATGCTTTCTCGAGGCTGGTCTATTATGACGTCGCCAATGAAAGCACAAGTTGAACCGAATCCAAAAACGTTGATCGTTTCCTTTATATTTTTTAAGTCATAATAAGTCTTTTGTTATATCACCAAATATATTGATCAATAGCTCAATTGTTAGCAAGATTGGACACTGGGTTTGACGAGATCATTACAAGTCTGACGCTTTATTCCCATGACGTGTTTAAGACTGATAATGACAATCCGGATTGGCAGGTGGTCCAGTTGCACCGGGACGAGTTGCACCGGGATTTTCACCGGGATCCGGGATGGGTTCATTTAAGCGGGTTTCCCAACTGATGACCTTCAACCTGTCGTTGGTGTTACCCGATCTTCCGCGGAAACAACAGTTGTGGGTTGGTTAGGCATGGCAACGCTTCATCTTTGGCATATTTGTTGCGTTACTTCGAGGAATAGGGCGGATAGTAGAGCGGAAACGATTGTGGCCGTTAGTTGTTTGTTGGAGAGCGTTGGCGAGATTTTAAAAAGAGGGGAAACTCTCCTGGGTGCGAAAGGATGAACACCAACGACAGGTTGAAGGTCATCAGTTGGGAAACCCGCTTAAATGAACCCATCCCGGATCCCGGTGAAAGTCCCGGTGCAACTCGTCCCGGTGCAACTGGACCACCTGCGGATTGGGAGTCGCACAATGGCAAATGCATGCAAGGAGGGTGTGTGATATCGTAGGAGTTGCTGGCAGCATTGTTAGCTGTAAAAAACATACGGTGAGTGGATTTGGTCGTGCTGAAAGCTACTGCGTGTTTGATAAGAAAGGGTTGATTTCTGCCGTCGTCATGCATATCTGTCTCGTCGCTGGAAATTTAGGACATTTCCATGCGCATGCAAAAACAGCAGCTCTGCCATCTGCCCATGTCATTGCTTCGCTGTGCCTGTATGCTACAGCATATCTATGATGGGGAAGATTTTTTATACAGCGCGTGCTAATGTCAAATGCTTTCTCTCTTTTGTTGGCAACAGCAGTATTCATTTTCATAAATATTACCTTGAGGCAGGGTACGGATCACTTGCCTTCTTGGTGCTACATAATAGCAGTGTTAGAGTGTTGGCGAACAGTTCGTGAAAGACGAAGAGGCAAACCAAGATTCTTCATTAATTAGAATTAGATAAACATATTGTTCTCGATGCCAACACACGAGAACTAGCATCATGTTGGTTATTTTGGTCGGACGAAATGAAGTTAAAAGTAGATTTATATGAATCAATTGTCTTTCTACTTTACCTGGTTCTGCTTCCTCATTCTTTGTCTCTGAAAGCAATGGAGATATGATATCTAAATGGGTGCACTTTGTATCCCTTCGTCCATTCATCTGCAAATATTATCGGTCAATAGATGGAACAAAGGGACGCAACTAACATTGCTACAGCTAGTTGGAATCAAACCGCTGTTTGAAATCAAATGCAGCCTTCTTCTTCGCCAATCTCTCACATTCCTCCTTGTGTACTCTCCAGTCGGCCTTTTGGCATTCAATGGAACGGTAGTTTGTCTCACCACATCTGGCGCAGCAGAACATCTTGCTGCGTTCCGCGATCTGATTCGGCCTACTGCAGCTAGGGTTGAAACACCAGCCCACCTTTTTCACCGACTTGACTTCTTTGTATGTCTCGTCCAGACAGAAGCATGGAATGCGCTTCCTGTAATATGCAACAAGTGTGTGATCGTCAGCGTATTCCAATTCAAATATCTTGGCCCAATCGATGAGAGCTTTCGTATTGCGCACGGAAACAGCTAACCATTCCTCAAAGTAACAGACCAACATAGCATGGGAGCGAGCATGCCGATTGTTCTCGTCAAGAACATGTTGCGTCCCACTGCATAGAAGGATCGAAATGATTGCTTCTAGCTTGGAAGAAGACACTTCGGCGAATTCTTCTTCCGTAGCTTGGTGCGCTGCGATGAACGCATCCATTATGCCATCTCTTTCTTTTGCTCGCCGTGATAAAATCCTGGCAAAGTCTGAAATCACCATTTGGCAACGCCTGAAATCACCATTCGATAAAAAAGGGCTACCATGCGTGCAGTTGATTTGAGACTGGGAGTTGATGATCTGCAGCATCTTCATCTGCGCTTCAAGAGATCCTTCCTCCTGCTGATTGGTCGCCGCCACCGCCTGGCTCTCTTTTGCGTTGGCTTTTGCTTCTTTGGCTGCCTTCCGTGCCTTGCCTCTGGCCGCATCGTAGAAAATAGTCACAAAAGGAACGCAAGTGTCGCCGAGCGCAGTCGGCCGTCATTTTGAACGCCTCCTTGTTTAAAATGTGATGGTACTTAAGTGCCGTATCATATTTACTACGTACTACGTAAATTTTTGTTCCAAGCAAAGCCAGTTCAAGTATGCTGTGCCCGGAATTATAAGGTTTGCGTCATTGTGCGCTCCTTAAAAGTGGCAATGACAAGTGGTGGTACGATGATTACGTACAAAATCTTATCTACGTACCATACCAAATCACTTGAACTTTCACTTGCCTTCTTTCTTTGAGTCCTTCAAGTGACTCAGACATTTATTTACCCTTGACTCAGACGGGAGTGTCTGAAGATCCTATGTACTAGAGTATTGTATGATGAAGCAAAGACACGCGTCTCGTTGTCACAAAATCAGATTCCCATCTCAAAAAGTCCGCCTATGTTTGGCGCCACTTTTTAAAAAATTCAAAAAGCCATCGCATCAATGAAGGAGGGGTGGCCTCGTACGTAGAACCATACTAATTCCGCTAAGTAACCAAGTTGTCAGCCACGAGACATCGGACAGTTACTCCTGTAACCATTTTTGCTAATAGTGTGGCAGCCACGAGACATCTGAGAGTTACACATGTAACGATTTGGCTGACAAGTTTCCCGAGCCACCACCACCGACCATCAAATAAAACAATAGAAGAGTTGCAGGATTGTGTACTGACTGCAAGTGCAAGCCTTGCTTGCACAGAACATGTTATGGGTTCTACAAGCAAAGAAAGGAAAGTGAAATCATTGGTGCAGCGTTGGATAGCTTCTCCGCCCGAACGTATTAAATCAAATGAAGATGGTGAAGTAGTTGCTGAGGATATTCTCATCGAGAGGGATGTTGTTATTATTGCAAACGTGAAGATTGGAAATGGAGCAAACGCTACTACGGTGCAACGACCATTTCGTGTCATGGTGATTCATGATAAACATTACAACAAGTGGATGATAAGTCAATCGTCTAGTAAGAAGTGGGGGAAAGAAGCAAAGCCATACAAGGTAGACATTCGAATGCTCCGGAAGAATGAAGTTGGTGAGTATGAAGATGTCGAATTATATGATGCAGATTACAACAAGGAAGAGGTTGCAAAGCGTATTGGAGAGAATTTGATTCTCGATGTAGTTGGAAAGTTGCATGTAATTGGTTGAGTTCATTAATAATGGGGTTATTTCATGTTAGACTTTTCGTAGAGGTTCAGCCTCCCTACCCATGTAACCCGATGTTACAGATCCTAGTACAAGTTTACGTAGGAATTAAATTCCTACGTCATCAGCGAGGAAGCCAGCAGTTACACATGTAACGATTTCGCGGACAGGTTGAGGCCACCCCTCCTATCAATGACGACCTGAATCTCCGCCCTTCAAAGCCAAGAGATCAATGACGACGTTGGTTTATATGTCCATTTTGACAACATAAAACGAATCAAACTTTGACATCAGCTTGTACGGCATAATAATTTGACAGGTGCGGGGTGAGTCATCGTTGTTTTTTTCAATTATATCACTGACGAGAGGGGCGTCATAGAATGTGCCGGCAGCAGCAACATGAAAATCACATGTTGATTGGGGGCGCTGCAGACATATATCACATCATGTGAATCTGTGGTTCAATTACATCGAGTAGGTGTCCTCGTTGGCGATGATGTCTCGTCACAAACACGTTGAAGGGGGGCTGGCCTGTGGTATTATATATTTCTCGGGCAACGTGTATGAAAAACGGCAGTCATTTGCTGTCATTTGTATCCTTGTGAATTATAATATCAAGCACCTCTTGTGACTGACTTGCTAACGCACCGCTCCTCTTCGTAACCCTCACATGTCCGCTGATTTTCATGACAGAGCAGCCTTCCTTTACAGAGTGTCACAATTGTATGACCAAGATTATTTGAAATTATATGTACAAATTATATGAGCACTTAAATACATGTAACAATAATTATGAGTTCGAATCAGCCAAGCGAAGCCTCCACCACCACTAACAACAATACTACTGACAGCAACAATGTCTCAAAATCATCATCTTCTTCTTCCTCGCCGCCGCCCAAAAAGAAGAAACCGATACAACATCTAATAGCCGGCGGCACCGCCGGATTTGTCGAATCATCTATCTGTCATCCACTCGATACGATCAAAACTCGGATGCAATTGCGTCGTCAGACGACTCATCGCAAAAAGGTTCAAAAGAAGGTGGAGCGGATGGAAGGGAGGGCTTTGGGGAGTATGAGGGATGCTACTACTACTACGTCAGCTTCGGCTTCTGTGAGTAGTCTGGATGGAAAGGGGGCACTTCATCGTACTACAGGTGCTGGTAACAGCAAAGCCAAAGCAAAAACAGACACAGTCAAGACAATCAAGAAGGAAACTGTACGGATCAAACCAAATGTAACAGCGGCGGCGGCAACTTCTGCCAAATCATCATCATCAAGTATTGGATCATCAACTTCTTCTGCAATGCACGATGTTGGTTGGAAGCAACGCTTACCAACTGCCTCTGCTGCAGCCACATCCACCACTATCAAATCATCCACGACAGCAACAGCAGGATCAGCCGCAGCAGCCGCCACTACTACCAACAGTCCCACGGTAGTAGCCACCCTAGGACCATTCGGTACAGCACGTCGGATCATCCAACGTGAGGGACCCATGGCACTCTACAAGGGATTAACCGCAGTCTATACAGGAATTGTACCCAAGATGGCGATACGATTTGTTAGTTTTGAGTATTATCGTGATGTTTTGGGTGGATGGTACAATACGTTTCAAACTACATCTTCAACTTCTGGAAGAGGTGCACCATCCACGTCAACTACAACAACAACAACCATACCACCCCAAGTAACCTTCTTCGCCGGTCTCCTCTCCGGACTTACCGAAGCAATCCTCGTCGTTACACCAGCCGAGGTATGCAAGATCCGTATGCAATCCCAATATCACTCACTCATGGATGCAACCCAAATGACACGTATGAAGTATAAAAATGTCGTCCAAACTGCTGCATTGGTAGTCAAGGAGGAGGGATTAGGTGCGTTGTACAAGGGTGTGGTACCGACAATGTTACGACAGGGGTGTAATCAAGCGGTGAACTTTACAGCGTATAATTGGAGTAAGAAACGGGTGTTGGCTTGGAAGAGAGAACGTGCTTTTGCCAATGGGACTTTGCCAAGTGGTGGTGAAATCACGTTGGATCATTGGCAGAGTTTATTGTTGGGTGGACTTAGTGGTGGAATGGGACCATTGGTGAATAACCCATTGGATGTAGTCAAGACACGGATGCAAAAGCAGGTGATTCGTCCGGGGACTGAACCAAAGTATCAAAGTTTGATGCAATCGTGTGTGGTTATTGCGAGGGAGGAGGGGACGCTTGCCTTGTGGAAGGGGATTACACCGAGATTAATGAGGATTATGCCCGGGCAGGCTATTACGTTTATGACGTATGAGGCTGTGAGTAAGCAGATGGATCGTTATGGGGTGTTTGATTGATGAATATGATGATGAATTGTTATGATGGATCTATGTTTGAAAGTTCGTCACTTTGGAGGGGTGTATGGAATGAAGGAAAAGCTTATTTTGATCGGTTCAGCTCTTAATTTTATTACCAGTAAGATGAACATATCATACTTAATGCTTATTCACATCAGCTCTTCAAATTTGATAAATTGTGACCACCGATGGCCGACGAATGAAGATACAACGGGAGACAACGACCGACTTTACAAGCCCAGCAGATGACGAAGATGCTCCTGCTCTTTCACTTCATCTTGTCCAAGTTTGTCCCACCCCCAATATGGTACGGATACTATCTCTATACCGTCAAGCGATGGAACTTGCCTCCTCTTCAGAATAGTTCTGGCACGTGGAGACCTACTTCGGCCAATAAAATGAGAGGGACCGTCTACTTCGATACCGACTTTCTTTCCACTCACTTCTACGACTGCATCCATGCGATATCCGCTATCCATGAGCACCTCTTCTTTTGGTTCGAGACCAATTGAAGATAGTTGTGTAACCACCTTCTGCTGCAGATCTGAGACATATGTGTCTTGAGAAACGAATGCGTTGTAGCATCTCTCTTGAAAGTGTGTTGGTAGCCCAGGATTAGACTTCTCCTTCGTTTGCCACAAATGCCATTGGTGGAGCTGTGAGAAATCTATCGCTTTAAATCCATCCTTCTCTGCAACACACTTGTTGATAAAACGATCATTGAAGAGTGTCGGTGCATCAAAATCGGCTACTGCATACGCCCACGCAATATTGGCAAGACTTTGATTGGTATAGGAATCAACCAATTCCGCCGCAGTTGACTCAAATGATAAGAACAGCTGCTTATCGATGATGCCCATAGTAGCATACGCCCACAGTAGAATGGCAATATTCTGTGAGTCGAAGTCGTCTTTACGCTTGACAGCATTCTTGGCGACTTGCTCGAACAGTCTTGGATGAAGGACTTGAGAAGTAGCATATGCCCACACTGTATTGGTAAGATTCTGCGGGTTAAATCGATTCAAGATGTCAGATTGAACTATGCGATTGGCCATTGTCTCGAACAGTCTCGGATGAGGAATATTAGCAGTAGCATACGCCCACAGTGTATTCGCAAGATTCTGTGGGTCGAATCCATACAAGACATCTAGTCGTACAGCATGATTTGCCACCTTCTCAAATAACTTTGGATGACGAATACCAGCTTTTGCGAAGGCCCACACTGTGTTGGAAAGAGATTGTGGCTTGAACTCTCCCAAATGCTTGTGTGCAACAACTTGATCTCCTATTGCTTCAAATAGTCCAGGATGTGGCTTGTCTACAGTCGCATAGGCCCATACAATATTTGATATGCCTTGTGGGATTAAGCCAGCCCGACGGCGTGCTGCTTGCGTTGCGAGATGATCAAACAGGTCACTTCCATCGCCAAACTCCGGCACATGCTTGATCAGAGCGTATGCGTAAGCAATATTTGATACATTTCTTGCATCAAATTGATCGAGCTTGTCTCTTGATGCACTAGCAAGGGATAAAAAGAGTTCCTTCTTCGGTGTCATGTCACTATTCAATAAACGACTACTCAGCATATCAACAATATCTCCTTCAAGCCCACTCCTTCTCCCACAATTCTTACGTAATACATCTACAAGTTTAGCCATGCTGTAGATCGTTTGAGACAAGTCTTTCATACTGAACAAATTCAATACATTCATTGTATGCTCGAATATTTGGTTAAGGTGGGAATCCATCTGCCCATAGTACGGGCTAGTCTGCTTGTTCGTTCCCATTTGTTTTGACACTTTATTCCAGAATGCAGCAGTCGATGATGGCTTCAGAATGGCAAGATTGTCGTAGGCGATCTGAATCAGTTTAGGAATAGTGTCGTTATTATTGAACGACGGTGTTGATTTGCGTTGGTGCAATGCAGGATTGGAAGAGTTTTGTCGATATGCGAGTGGACGGTGCTCATGAGAAGTACCCTTTGCCTTTGAATGCCCGTAGCGAGACTGCGGCTTGTCATAGCTGTGGCGATTGTTTATGTTACTCATGCCACTACCGTAGGATTCATTAGCATAGTTTTCATTTAATGGAGGTCGATGCATATCCGCTCCATTGGTAGATGCGAGTGCGAGTGGATAATGCTCATAATCATAACTTCTTACATCCTTAGGTCTTCCATTACCGAAGCTCCTTGGACGGCTAGATCGCTCATACCTATGATTATCATCGAGTTTAGCATCGTGGTGGCGACGATCAGGGGAGCGAGATCGTTTGCGAGAGTGAGATGAGTTTCGCTGATAAGATTGATTACTGGAAGAGTAAGAGGTTTGTCGCAAAGAATGAGGATCGCACGAGCGCGAGCGGTGGCTCCAAGAATGAGGCGCATAGTCATTGCTCCTTGAACGATGATATTGATCACTTCGTGCATCATGTCTCATGCCTCGATTGTCATGACGATTATTTCGCTCATCATGAAAGTCATATGAACGACCACGACTGCGCCCACGAGAGGGAGAGGGAGCTAGATGTTGGCTGCGTCCTCGTCCACCAGCATGGATGCTCCCGTCGCGATCCTGAGGACGCATGTAGTAATTGAATGATTGACCGGACATGCTGAAGTGAACAAAGTGAAGTCTTTTGACAACAATCACATGGCCAGCGAGGATCGTGAGTTCGATGGCAGTTGCTTTTTTAGTCTGAGATCGATCGAGACGTATTTACGCACAGAGGTACCGTATGTTCTACTTACCATCTACCTCGAAAGACAAATAAAGGGAGAGAGTCAAAAGGAGACTGATGCTATTTTTTCACATCGTAACTGCAGGGTATAGATCTCAGAGAGAGGGTACTATTAATCGTGTGTCTTATCAGTTATCTCTACTTTGGATCTTCTTGTACATGATCATGATGGAAACTGCTCATTTGGTCGTAATTCTCCCAAGTACGTAGGCATGGGATGATGCAGCTATCGCAGAGCTATCATTTGCCCCTCATTACTATTGCTGAATAGTCAAGAGCATTCAATGTATTGCTGTCCAAGCTTAGTCGTGAGCCTGAGTCATCAAAGTTGAGTTTCGTCATTTCGCATTCTTGTCCGTCCGTCGTCCCAAGGGAAACAGAAATCTGTTCTGGCTTTATCTCTGATGATAATGCTTTCCTCGTCGTTGTGCCGTTTGTGTCGCTGCTTCGACATTGTCTACCAGCTTCGAACCTTCCTCCATTGTTCATGTCATGTACTGAATCCAACCTTCTCAATCCCATGAAGAATCCTTATCTTCAGGCGTCTCAGTTACATGCCACTCAACTCATCCTCTCCACGATCAATTTTAGTTTCAGTTCGAGTTCTGTCCGTGTATTTATATAAATATATGTAATTTGAAACTACATAAGTATCGTTATCACCTATCACACAGATACTGCCAAAGTAAAGTAAATGTAACACGAGACAAGAAGTAATGGTAAGTGCAAGTGCAAGTCCTCAAGTTGAATTCAAGTGCAATTTCAAGAGCTAGTAACGCAGAGATAATCTAAAAGCGGCAAAACTGCTCGTAGTCGTAAACATAATGAATACGAATAGTATAGATTAAAGTGCTCATTCCAACATATACTTTGCTTGTTCTTGTACGAAAGGCTCACGCAACAAGCTACTTACTCATAATGTGGCGTGATAATGCCACGGTTTCCCAAATGGCCTGAAAGCGGCCACTTCGATTTTTCTATAAATCGAATGAAATTTTAAAAAAACCTCAAAAAAACTTTTTTGACACCCTGTTGCGCGGAAATAACTAGGGCGTTGTTAGCGATAAAGTCACTTTTTCGGGGCACGTAGGCGACATCAGCACTCAAGGGGCGCAAGCCAAAGATGGCTCAAAATGATGCTACTACTCCGTATGAATCACAATCCCGCCTCTACGTTTGACGCCCCTTGAGTTGATAGTGCCTAATCTAGAGTATTATGTCATTGTTCAAATCTGGACTTGCGTTTGTCACACTTAGGAAGGCAGTTGCTTTCATCGACGCGAAATGACGATGTGATGGAGACATGGCATGAAATCAATATTCTAAAAGATCATTGCAACGTGATTGCTGAATATAATGAGAATTCATCCAATATGAAGGGTGTTGACGTTACCATGGTGGAAGACGCCTTTGCAACGAAACTAGCTGGGGGAACGTGTATACCGTATGAGGACATGTTTGGGGATGACGCTGGTTATTTCTTACACCTCAAACTCGGAGATGATGGCAAAGTGGCGCAGATCGCGTGCTCACAATCGAGGAATGCCTCCCTTATCAACAGCGTTGAGGGGGGCACGCCGACTGAAAAATTTGACATCAACGATGATACTGAATTATGGGCAAACAGTAAACGTTGTCTTAAACAAATTCTAAAGAATAGGAAGATGGAGGAAGACAAGAAGAAACGTAGACAGAGTGAAAGAGATGCGGGAAAGATAAAATGTTCGATGGGGAGTATTTCTGCTTGTGCCGAAGGAACATCACAAGCACCAACCGTAACTACTACTAAAAAAGTTGCATCTCGTCCGTCTTCTGCTAGTGGTTACACACCGAGTACAAAGAAGCAGAGGGGAGATGAAGACGACGACGACGATGATGATGACCCAGCAATGAGAAGGTTATTTCCGGGTAATGCGGAGGCGGATCTCAACCCGTTGCAACCGCAACAGCAACAACAGTCAGAACAACAACTGGAATCGATTCTCTTTGATGGGGACGTTTTGAAAGAAGATGCGGCAAACGTCATGCTCGGTAAACTCAAAACTAGATTTGATACAAAAAGAAACTAGAAGGACATGAACAGAGGATTGCCGGGGGGTTGTTGAAAGTGGAAAGGGGTAAAGCCAAGTCTGGAGTAATTCAAGAGGTATTACTTGGATCATTCCCTGGTCATAAAAAGGAAAAGTATGTTCGTGTGACAAAGACAAATAAACGCAGCGAAACGTCAGACAAGACAAGAAGTGTTCGTCGTGATAAGAGACTTGCTGATGACTACATCAATGCGTTCACTGGAGGCGACAATCTGGCAAATACTCATGCCATTGCACTATCGCTTCTTGAAAGGAGCACTGCCGAACAAAAGAGAGAATGTCGAATCAAATTGCACGAGCGACTGAGTGCGAAAGACTCTTTGGTCCTCCAAGGGTTTGCTGGTATGAATGATCACTAGATCAAATTGCTGGATAGAGGACTTGATGCTCTTTATGGTATCCGGATATTTCAGTCACAAGGAAAGATGAAGGCTTTCAAGGGCCAATTAATTGCGCACGAGTACAAAAGTAAGCAACACCTCAGCAGATATACAAAGACACCAAGTCGAAGAGGAAGCCGAAAGAACGGTCTAGTTCAAGCGCATTGCAAGAGGAAGAGGAGGAGGAGGAAGTCACATCGGCAGAGTTGATGCCTTTTGAGAAAGAGATGAACGAGAATCCTCTACTTCGGCTTCCCATGATGGAAGAAGAAGACGAGGAGGAGGAATTCGATACTGATGAAGAGGACGAGAGCTACGAAGAAATGGATACAATGATAGTCGCATGGTGTCCTCACTGCTCTGGATTCGATCGAAGTCGCTACAGCTTCATTGCAAAGAACTTCACAACACAGAAATCGAAGCCGAACACGATGTCATTCCAGGTGAAGGAGGATTACGATAGCGCCAGATTAATGCATAATACATAATGGAGCGAAATAGAGTATTTATTTGAGTTGACATGACATCATTGACTCGGTACGGAGATAGTAATCAGAAAGAAGCTTCGTGTAGAGGAGCTGCAGACGTAAAAAAATGAAAAATAAAATCAAAATTTAAAATCTCAAAACTCTCGAACGAAGCTCGAATGTTGTCGGGTTGGGAAACCGTGAATGACAAGAAAAACACTTGAGAATTAGCCTCGTCCTGCTGTGCGTGTAAACACACGGCAATTGTATTCTATCGGTTTGTAGTACCCCCGATTCGATTCGATGCGATTCTTTTCAGAGTCAGATGACTGCTTCATACGTCGAATGTCTAATTGCCACAGACTTCAGATTGGCGTTATCTAATTGGGGAAGCTATCATCACCTCAGCTCTATTTCACCATTTCAAATATATACACAGTGCACAGTTTGATGATGATACTGTGCACTCTAGAAACAAGAATCATAAACTGGCGTCCAAGTCACAAGTCACAAAAAATCCCGTCCACAGATACAGATGCTTTTCTTGTTTACAATACCAGTGATACGTAGTTTACCGTAGCACAGAAATGACCACACACAACCAAGACCAATCAGCCAACCATTTCTTCGTGCTTCAAGTCGTCCACGTCCACGACAGAATAATAAGCGAATTAGATCCGGACAGACGTGAAATTTGGTGTTTCGAGCACATATTTTTTGACCATGGCGGCCGCAGAGCCTACTAGCTTTGGCCAAAATCTCAAATCTGCCACAAGTGCTTTTATGGCGGAACAAGTGATAGAGTCGTATTCTTCTATATCTCAGGAGATGAGCAATGCACGTTTGGGTTCCATATCTCAGATGTGCTCAACAAAATTGGCATCTACATTTGCTAGTAAAATCGTCTAACTACTGGACAAAATTGTTAGAGAGAATTACTAGCAAAATCTAAATGGGCGTATCTCTGCGAAAAAAGTAAATATTTGAGTGGTTCCTTCATTGGACTCACTCGTATGATCATCACCAAAAAGGTTGTACCATTGGTTTGGTACAAATATCGCTGATTGTGATTTTGGCCTCCGTAGTAAAAGTCATTTTTATCATGGTTGTTTTGTGAGTGAAACACCAAAATTCCTACTTGGGGGCCTACGTAGGAATTATACCAGGAAAAAATCATCTAAATCGCTTATAGAAGCATGGTGCTCGGTTACATTCTGTTTGGCACTTGCCCACGAACATTGCAATAGCGAGATATATTAATAGAAGTATTGTACCTACAGATTTACAGATGAACGCCAACCTAAACATCAATCCCCTCAGATATGAGCCACATCCGGCTCCGATCCTCACGGACCAAGGTGCTCGGGTAGACCTCATCAAGAATGGTTACTGCCCCAATTGTTACCTCCAGCTACGAAAGAAGATTTTTGGAGTGTGGAAGACCATTCATAAAGAATGCCCGAAATGTGCTATGCCAGGCTCAACTGGAGCTATGCAGCCGAATATGACTTGCAATAACGCAACAAATCAGGCTTTAACAGCACCGGAGAAGCCCGAGAATAATCAAGTCCTTGCTCCTGCAACTGCAATATCCCCGTCGGCCCCACCATTATCTATTGTAGTGGAAACAAAGAAAAAGAGGTTCCGTGATGGAGGAATTTGGGGAGATTATGTTGGGGGCTTGATGCAAATGGATTGCGTAGTGGCAAAGGCAAGATGACATGGGAGAATGGTGATGTGTACGAGGGAGGGTTCAAGGATGACAAGAGGAATGGGCGGGGAACCTACAAATACGCAAATGGTGACGTGTACAAGGGAGAGTGGAAGGATGACAAGGCGAATGGGCAGGGAACCTGCAAATATGCAGATGGTGACGTGTACAAGGGATAGTGGAAGGATTACAATAGGAATGGGCAGGGAACCTACAAATATGCAGATGGTGAATTGTACGAGGGAGAGTGGAAGGATGACAAGATGAATGGGCAGGGAACCTACAAATATGCAGATGGTGGAGTGTACAAGGGAGGGTTCAAGGATGACAAGAGGAATGGGCGGGGAACCTACAAATATGCAAATGGTGAAGTGTACGAGGGAGAGTGGAAAGACGACGAAAGAATATGGGCAGGGAACATTAAACTTTGCAAATGGTGAAGTGTACAAGGGAAGGTTCAAGGATGACCACCCTTCCTAAAAACCTTTTCTCATTCTCAGTATAAAGACTTTAAGAGCTATTAATTAATCTTCTATAAACTGAATACCACGATCTTGTCTCCCTTCTTCCAACGCCTTGGCACTGATTTGTTAGGGGGGTTGATAATAAGTTCTTTGGCATCGACATAGTCAAGATCGGCTGGCTTGTAACCTATCACAACTTCTCGATACTACCGTGCCTTCAGTGCAACGTCACAGAATGACATGGTGTCCTCCTTATCCAGATCCACAAACTTTTCCACCGGCCTGATGTATGTCTCACTTCCCTCCGCACTAAAGAGTTCCGATAACACAACATTGATGTCTTTTTCCTCCGCAACTTGGGCCATGACCGAGGAGGATACAGTTTGATTTGATAATACATAACCATAACCCTTGCAGTTTGCAACTTTTAACAAACTCTTCGTTCGGGAGTCGAAGATTTCACTAACTGGGACACACGGTGGTTTGATCAACTCAGGATTACTCGCGAAGTTCTTCTTCTTCATATACCTTGTCAATCATGTCTTGGACGATCAACACAGACACAGCAGCCAATGATCGACTATCACTGGAGGTACTGCCCTTCTCTCCACTCTTCATTGCCGTCTATCCCAGATCCTTTTCAAATCACGTCGTATTATGTGATCTCTCCTACAACGTTTTTATTTTGAGGTTCTTGAATTTGAGCTTGGCCTTGTTTCCTCCGTTGAGAAGGCGCTCCTCCCTCAAGCACGCCGGAATTTTGTTCAGTAACCCCACACCTCAGATCCCTCTGGCACAAATTCGTCAAGTTGTGAAATAAGATCGCTAATATCGCGTCGCCAGCCGCAAAACAAAACCTAACGTCCTAATCTAAGTTGAAAAATATTGTATCATCACTTTCAAATCATACAAGTGCAAGTCTTAAAGTTGAATTCAAGTCCAATTGAATTTCAAGAGCTAGAAACGCAGAGATAATCTAAAAGCGGCAAAACCGGTCGTAGTCGTAAACATAATGAATACGAATAGTTTAGATTAAAGTGCTCATGTTTTCAACCTTTTGCTTTGCTTGTTCTTGTATGAATGGCTCACACAACAAGCTACTTACTCATAATGTGGCGTGATAAAGAAAAGCAAAAAACAAAGTGGTTTACCCAACATGGAACGTTATCCCTACTTCTAACAAAGAATTCATGTCCCATGATGTCACAATGGCACATCCATGAGACAAGTTTCCATCCACAAGTAAAACCGTGATTTTAATTTAGTCACGTTTTACATTGTCCAACACCAGATGGGTTCGCGCCTGCTTGGTCGTGGATGTGAATGTCCTAGAGCCTCTGCTTTGCCTTCTCGTCGGAAGCACACAGAGATACCAATGAGGCCAGCGAATATAAACCTAAGGAACCACACACAACCTCTGATTGACCCAAACCAGATGAAACGAGATTATTGCACTATGAGTAAGTTCTGCGCCGATGTGAAGGTTGAGAATAGAGTGGCCTTAACGGCGTAAGCAACGCGAAGAGAACCCGTGTTTTGTGTGATGTGTCTGTGATTTGGGGATCTAAAAAAGCGAATGTAATGGTGATAAACAGTAGGACTGCCTTTGCCTTCTCGTCGGAGGCACACAGAGAAAGCAATACGGCCAGCAACGTGGGCGGTACACTGTAATTGAAAGTGAGAGGATGTTGCACACACCACGGGAACCTGCACACACGCATCTTGCCTTAATCTCTTGTTTGTGTGCGATAACTTATCATCCTTGCAAAATACACATAAAAAAACATAAAAACACAAGAAGGTGATTAATTGGGCCAATCGTGCCAAGCAACAACATACAAGGAACCTTGGAAGGAACCACGGAAGGAACGAAACCTCCCCTACAACTATTGAATAATCCTATATACTGCTCGATAGAATATTTTGCTCTCGCTCTTTTGATATTGGCGCACACTCCACCAAGTGAATGTTCGAATAAATGTCGCAAAAACACAACCAAATAATCCACACCAACAAACCACAAAACCTTCGCACAACATCACCAACATTGACCTCCACACCAACAGCAGCTACTACCACCACTACCAATGCTCTCCCTGCTCCTCCATTCTCAACAACAACAACTTCCGGTGTCAAATCATTCCGCGGCAGCCATCGCAGACGCTCCATCGACAGTCATAGTCATCGAAGACATTCCGACAGTAACTCTCGCGGCACCATCAATGATATTAATTCCAATGGTTCATCCTCCATTGACATTATGGACTTTGGTGTGCCTCAACAGAGGCGGAGATCATCGGGATTGTTGTCAAACTTGATTCATTATGGTGAGGCGATGCAACGGTTAGTCGATGGCAGTGGTGGTGGTGGTGGTGGTGCGAGTAGTAGTAGTAGTACGGATCAGACGGAATTGAGTCAAGTTTGGAAAGATAATGATGGATTTTTGGGATGGGATCATGGTGTTTCAAACAAAGAGAAACGTCGACTGTCTAGGGAGAGGAAGTTATGGGGTACTCCAAGTGCAAGTAGTAGTGTTGGTGTTGGTGATAGCGGTGTTAATCATGGTCAAAGTAGTGGGGGTCGTCAAATTGGCGCAAGAAGTGATGATACAACAACAACAACAACAAGTTGTGATGATGAAGATCAAACTACTAATACTGTGGTTTTTGTAACGTACTTTAAAATTTCTGTTATATTATTGTGATGGGTACAAAAACACCTACAGTCACCAACAGCAGATCAATCACTAACAATAGTGGTGCCAACAACAACAACAGCGGAGGAACAACAACTGCCAAAGTTGAACGAGGGATTACTACACCTCTTAACAATTGGAAAGGATTCTCCAATCAAAATCGTACTAGATTGTCAATGGTAGTAGATCGTGATGATACCACCCGACAGTATGACGATGTTCGAGAGCGGAATAATTTATCCGTGTGTGGATCTTTGGGTAGTAGTGTTGTTACTGAGGAATTTGAGCGTGATGGTGGTGGTGGTGGTGGTAGTTTGACGCATCAGCAGCAGCAACATCCACAACAGGAGCAATTACGCCAGCAACAGCATCATGAGGGAGGAGAAGTAGTGGAACATAATGACAACATGACATCCTCCTCCTCACTATCATCGAGTGAGGTAAGTAGCAGGAGGCAGCAGCAGCATCATTCGTCGTCATCGTGGAGAAAAGGAGGAGAGGGAGGAGGATTTGGTCGGAAAGAGTCAGTTCATACATTTGATACAGTCAAGGCGGTGATTGTGGAAGTGTCGGAGAGATCAAACTATGATAATAGCACTGATGATGATGATGATGATCATCATCATGATGATGCTAAAGGAGAATATGGTGACAAAGAAGGTGTTGGTGGTAACAATGAAGAAGAAGAGGTGGAATCCTCCTCCCTATCAACCTCCCAATCCTTCTCTCGCATCCTCCCCACTTACAGCAAGCACTCCACACGAACTCTAATACAAGGAGTGGCATATTACCTTCATGACTACAACAACAGTAGTTGTAGTAGTGATTCGTACATGTCGAAATCATCATCTGCTTCCTCCTCGTTTAGTAGTAGTAATCGACATCATCATCGATCCACCAAGTCATCATCGTCATCATGGAGAAAAGGAGAATTGTTGGTGGGTGGTGGTGGTAGGAGAGAGTCGGTACGTACATATGGATCATCTCAGGCAGTGATTGTGGAAGTTTCGGAGAGATCAAATTATAGTAGTAGTGCTACGGATGATGAAGATGTTATTGCTGCCGTTGTTGATGATGAAGATGATGGTGATAATGGCTATGGTGGTGGTGGTGGTATTGAAGAAGAGATGGGAGGATCATCTTCTGGTTGTTTCTATGGTGGTAGTATTGAAGAAGAGTTGGAATCATTAACACTATCGTATCTAGAAGATCGGAGTACTCAATCATCGTTAGTGAGGAAGACGGACGATAATAATCGACGAAGAGCAACCTATCCAAGAGAGACTGAACCGCCCGCACCACCACCTACTACCCTGGATGAGAGTTTTTATTCGGTCGATTCCAATGGATTCATGACGTGGAAGAAGGTAGATCATGATCGACATCGAGGAGTGGATGATGCGTGTTGTAAAGAGGAAGAAGAAGAATCGAAGCAGCAGCCTGGATTATACGATGATCCAGGAGGAAGTCGAGTGGAAAGTCATGTAGTAGGAGGTGGAGTGGAAGATCCATGGGGGGAAGATACTGCTTCTGTTGAAGATGATGAAGAGGAGAAGAATGATGGTGGATTGTTGGTAGATTGGGACAACAGCAACAATAACGACAATGAATCCTCGGACAACTTTCGCCCGGCACTAATTCAATTGGGTCCAGCAAGATTTGGGAGTCGACTCTCAAGACAAATGAAGATTGTATCAAACCGGCTATCAAAGAGTCTCACGAGTCTTACTGCTGCATCATCCACAAAGGCGGCAGAAGAAGAAGACTCACGGAAGAAGTTCGCATCGTCACTCCCTTTACCTGAGGAGACTTCAGACCTACTGGGTGAAATATCAAACGAAGATATTATTGGTGATCCGTGGCGACGAGGGCTTGGTGCAAGTTTGATTTCAGAACTGGATCCAATACCAAACGAAAGTAATGATCATCGACGAAGAGACCTCATTGGTACAAATAGGCAGGAATCGACTCGTACGTTCGATTCTTGGGCTCAGTCGGTTAATTCTGCCGATGACAAAAAGGGTGACAAGGTAGATCAACAACGACGACGAGGGTTTGGTACAAATAGGGAGGAATCGACTCGTACATTCGATTCATGGGCTCAGTCGGTGAATTCTGCCGATGACATGAAGGAAGAAGACAAGAAGGGAGGGCTGTTGGTAGACTGGGATCCGACAATGACGAAGAAGAAGATAAATAGACTGTCTTTGAATGAATTACTGACTGCTGAAGACGGCGACGACTCAAAAAGTGAAGGTGTCAATGACAGGAAGAGCACCTTCCCCGTCGAAATTAAGGAAATATTTGATGAAGGAATACAACGTCGTCGCTCCTCGGCTGCATCAGGAGACTTTCGCCCGGTGTTTGATGAAGGAATATTTGATGAAGGAATACAACGTCGCCGCTCCTCGGTTGCATCAGGAGACTTTCGCCCGGCACAGATTCGCCCGGCACAGATTAAGCTGGATGCGCACGCAACTAATAATGTTGGGAATAGGTTCTCCAATCGGATGAAAAAAGTGTCAGACAAGTTAGGGTCAAGTTTGACAAGCCTTACTTCAAACTCCTCAAGGTCGCAAGTAGAATCATGGAACCTCTCACGTTCTTTACCCTCCGAACAGAGGGAACAACATCTACAACTCAGTCCTTTTAACAGAAGGCCATTGGCAGCATCATGGCCACTAGCACCATCTGATCATGGACTACAACAAAGCAACCGCAGCAATACGAATGATAGTGTAACATTTTCCTGCGTTCCTGCCTTATCCTCCTCTTTCTCGATGGAAGGCGAAGCCAATAACCGCCCAATCCGAATAAGTCGTGAGGATAATGTGGATATCGTAGAGTTGCGACGAGAATTACTGACAAATGCAGCAGCTGAGAGTGCAGAGATGAATAGGTCTCGAAGAAAGATAAGACTGTCTTGGGGTTTAGATGATGAGAGAAGGGTTTAGTTGTTGAGACACATATCTACCAAGGCACCGTGTTTAGTGGAAGCTAGCTATCATTATACTTACTACTTGGTGACGTCACCAAGCCATCTATCGTACGATAAGTGGAAGCTAGCCGTACATTATACTTGGTGTCGTATTTATTTATAGTAAAAATTATGCATAGAATTCATCAGCGTGTCTGATGTCAACTTCTTGACACTCTCGTTTTCAACATTCTTGCCACCACTTGGACAAGTTTGTCGAAAGAAGGGCCTCATACCTCAACATCTAGCAAGAGTTCCAGACGCCATGCTCTTATGCATATGTACATTCGTTCCACAATGTTATTTTGCTCGTGCTGATAGATCTCATAAAAAAAACCTTCAAGATTCGGCCAAGTCGAAAACTGCATCCAGTACGAGCACCATGGTGTCATGCATCTCCATTGTTGCTAAGATGGTATTCAAACACTATATTCATTCCTCCATCATCCAACAAAACAACGTTGTCGAAACTCCTTCTTCCTCAAGAGATTGCTCGTACAATAAATTCATAAGATTCTTCTACACTTTTCTTTTCTAAACCTGCACGTATAGATTGATCTGCAAGTAGTTGTGCTGCTGCTAACTGAAGATGTTTCAATTTTTTATCATCATTGTTTGTTGCAGGAGAGCAGTTTTCATCGTTGTTGTGAAATTGGCCGCCTTTAATGTAATCACTTGCGTCGCCGTTATCACTTCGAGGTATTCCCTTGCTTGGAGAATGTTGCTCCTCTGCATAAGTTGCATTAAACGCGGTCTCAACCTGATTGATACTGCTTCCCATAGGGTAAGAATTCAAAGGTGGCGGTGTCTGTGACTGCGGCTGCTCCTGAGAAGCAACATCATGCATCGAACCATCGGTGACACCCTCTTCTGCCGCCAAGGCAAGCGCCACTTCAATCTCATGAGCTAAATCAACATCAAAATCCTCGACACTTTCAATACTCGTTTCTTCCTTGAGAAATTCACGAATAAGATTGGGTAGTGATGGAAGTTCCTTTGGAAAGAGGACGCCCATCACGTCATCAAATAGGTTTTTGTTCACTCGATCTGCTTTGTCATTATTGTTTGCTAAATTTGCCGCCAGCTCTTGGTTGAGTAGATGTAGGTGCAACGCCCTTTTAGGTTGTGAGACGAATGCGTTGACGGATGTTGCTGCTGCTATTAGGCATGCAAACTTCATGGTCATGGTGTATGGTCATGATACATTATTGTAGGTGTCAGTAGGGTGTAGGGTGTCTATGGAGAAAGTATTTACCTACGCACGTTTTGAACGTTACTTGGCGCCAATTTTGTCCGTGGATGACCCATTCCGGAGGGGCTCTCCAGCGGACCAGCAAGCCGAGCTGGTCCGGTATAGTATTTTTTATGTGCGTGGCAGATGGTCCGGTACCAACATTCTCCATTGAAGTATTAGCTTTCTCCCATCATTGCAAAATCCATCAGCTGAGTGCAGTTTGCGACGGTATGTACACAATCAGTTGTGGAGAGAGAGTTTGTAGGAGCTGCCAGACATAATATGATGAGAGAAGTACCATCACCAAGTATCTTGTTGTACGATTATGTACGATGATTAGATTTAGATTTAGATCATTTAATTTATTTAGATTTAGATCGGTCTAAGACTAAGATAGTTGTGATACTACAATACTTGAACTTGGTGACTAAAATTTGACGAGAGTGTAGATAGTACAAATTATGCATGGAATTCGTAATATTTATAGTACAAATTCTACATAGAATTAACGTGTATACTCTCAAGTAGCCCAACCTTTCGCAACACACTGGTTTCTCTTCACAAAACCTGATATTACATTCCATGAACACACAGGCACCTCCGGACGGCAACCTTCTAGAGAAGAAGAAGATGTACAAGTTGCAACATTCTCTCGATGGAACTTACATACATACATGTGGTACACTCACAGCCAATCGAGCTTTATCAAGTTGATATTGGCAAAAGTCTGTGTCAAGTTGGAACTGCCAAGACAAGGGCTGCCAACACGAGAAGAGTGCTTGACAGTCTGACACTGACAAACCTTCCTTGGTGATCGACTGCGGATTTTTGGAAAGTTTCTGTTTGGAGACGAAGACGATCGACGTCGACGAGGCTTCAATGTAATTGGTGTCGATAGAGAAGAGTGTAGGAGGTCAATCTCAATCGGTTGGAGGTTGAGGTCTGGTAATGCCGGTGCCGGGAAGTTCATGTCGATTAGCATGGAGTTGCAGTCATTGTTGACTGGTTGTGGTTGTCGTCGACGGTAGACTTGTGTGCAATGACTGCTGTTTGGGTGTGGAGAGATGGGCGTTGGATGGCAATGGCATCATGTTAATGTTCTTCATTTCATATACTCGTATTCGTATTGATGAAAGCAATGCGTTTGATATAATAATGCTGTAATTAATGTAGCGGAGAAAAGTTGCGACCTTCACAAAATAAGCACTTCGCCAAATTCAATGGCTGCTGCGGCGATCTGAATCATACGTCTGACTTAGTGGCTGAGGAAGTTGACGTGGTTCTTCATTAGGAGTATCCAAGCTTCGACAAAGCTTAGAGTTATTGCGGAAATCTGACGAGCTCTAGCGTAGATAGCGTGGGCGCGTGGCGCGTCAGTATGTAACATTTCTGTACGTGGGCAGTACATGGGTACTTATAGGAATCAGCTAGCCAGATTTTTTGTACATGAACCGTGAGAATCCCTACGTAAAGCCTGTCCCCCGTTTTTTTTTGGTTCCGACGATCTCAACTTTTTGCTCTCCACCACCGTAGCCACAAAAGATCCGCCCTCCCGTAGTATCATACTACCAACCATACCATAGGGCACACACAACGCATAATAACTTGATAACATACTGTCCCCTACAGAATTTTCCGTAGAATTCAACGGTGGCCGCCGATTTGTTACGTTTGCAGCGGTTTTATTTACGTATCGTCATAAAGCTGACGGTGCGTGATAATTAATTTATTCCACGCCGATGACAGTCCGTCACCTCTGGGTGCATGCTTTGGGTGGCTTTAGCAGCAAACCACACCAAGCATTATCTATTTTGAAAGGGAAAAGAGTTGCCTTCGATGCTGCAATCATATTGAACAAGGTAAACGGCAAGGAGCTGACGAAACTGACTTCAACAAACGAACCAACTTATGCATCTCCGGATATATTAGACTACGTGCAAGAGTTTCACGACCTGGTGATTGATGCAGGAGTAATACCCTGCTACGTATTTGACGGGAAAGCGCCGCCAATAAAGAATAGAGAGAAGTTGCGTAGGCAAGGTGATCGCAACAAAGGTGGGGAAGAGTATGATAAGTTTTTGTGTGATGTGTTGCAACTGCAAGATGATGCTGCACCCCTTAACTTTGAAGAAGAAGAGGTGGAACAAGCAATTGCAAGTAGAATGAAAAAGGCGCATCCTACCGCAGCCGATCATGCAGCAGTTATTTCTTGGATGGCAAGTAAAGGCATCTGGATGGTTGGCTCTTTATTTGAGGCAGACCAACAGATGAGGAAGCTGGAGATGGACGGTGTTGTTGACGCAATTGCGACAGAGGATGGCGACCTGATTATCCTGAACAGCGAGATGGTTCTATCTAAATGGAAAACAGAATCAGGAAAGTTATTTTCACGCATCTACGAAAAGAAAGAATTCATTGAGCGAGAAACATCGTCTAAATTGGCACAACATCCCAACAATATTGTTGACATCGCTCTGCTCCTAGGTAATGATTACCATCCAAACATCCGCTTAGTTGGAAAGAAGACTGTTCTGAAAGATGGTGGATTGATTGATAAACTAGCCGCAGCAAGTGACCGCGAGGAGTGGGTGAAGACATTGGGGGCTACAAATAAGAATGCACCCGACAATTATGCGGCAGATTACGAAGCAGCACGCCGTTACCTCTTGCATGCACCGGTATTTCAGAAATGTCAGAGTACCGGGAATGTGTCGGTTGTACCATTGACTCCATTGCCAGAAGGTGTTGACGATTTAGAATCATATCTTCAAATCGCCTTCGACAGAGATGCTGCCATCACCCCGCATCAATACGATGACGTTTACCATGTACGCAATGTCGTACCATTGACTGGGAAGCCAGTTGATGAGGAGCGTGGCCCCTGTTATTCTGCTGCTGATAATGCAACTGTTGCAACAAGTGAGCCGCTTCCAACATTTGCCCGCCTTGACTTTGAAAAGGTTCCACTTGAAGCACAACCGCGATTGTGTCTAATACTTTGGCTGCAGTCAAGAGGGATTAAAACACTTCAGAAGGAGTCGAGATCAATTATCGAGCGGAATGTACGGTGGGCATTAGCTAACAACAAACCTGTGCTTCCTCCTAGTATCAAGTTTCTAATGGGAAAGTACAACGGATTTGAGGCGTTAGAGGCACGAATTGCTAACAATAAGTTTGACTCTTGGGACAAAGACTACTACACAATTGCAAAACTCGTTAGAGATGTAAGTGACAGCTACATGGAAGAGAAGTTGGATGGAGCCCTTCCAGGAATGAGATCACGAGCAATACTACTCTTGAAAGGAGGAAACATCAATCCACGCTCTATCCAATGTTGCAATGTGACATCCAAAATAGACAATTCATCTTGCCTGCTATTGCGCTGCGAAGCTCTGAGTTCTGTCCGACCTGTCATCCATACCATCCATGCCGTCTTTGAAGATAAGAAGGACGGGGACTTTCTATCATCCCCACTGTCAACATGCAGTTGCGAAGATGGATCACTCTTTTGCTCGCATATGATTGCTTTCCTCTTGGTGCTAGCATTAGTGCAGCGTAGTGCTTCACAGAAGGAATTTGAGACAGGATATCCTGTGTCTCCAAAGCTTGTACAAGCTGAACCAGTATTGATTGAGAACTTGCATGCATTAGATATTTTTAATAGGCAGCAAGCTCAAACTAAGAGGCAAGCAGGTAATAAACGAAAGCGAAATGATTAATATAACATTTATGATTTACGACTCTTCTTGTTTTTGGGCCAGTACTCCTCCGCAACGATCGAGTTATCACCTGGTGTACGAAATGGTTGATCTAGATTCGCCTCGCCATGTGCCAGGGAATGTGCATATGGTAAGAGAGGTATCAAGTAGTATGGAATCTTTCCATTCAAAATATCTTCACTGTACACTCTACTGAAGACTGTCTCTGCGGAGAAACGAGAGCTAGTCAATGGCCTGTCACGTTTGATATGCTCTGTCGCTTTTTTCATTCTCCATAGCCCAGGCTTGAAGTGATGCCGTGCAATGAATATGTTGTTCTTCTTCCTCCTCCCTCCCTCCGTGTGTGTTGCACGTGTCCGTTTCATATTAGAGTCATCTGTTGCTTTCTGTTTTAGTTCTTTGTAGTCGGATACGGAAATACCAAGGTTTTTACATGCACAATTAATAAAATTCAATGCATTGACTGTGTCGGACACTTCAATATTGATGCATCTGCCAGCAAAGTCAGGGTGTTTGTTTTTGTTAAAAATTGCCAGAAGTTTAGCGCAATCTTTCCAATTGCAGTCACATGCATTCTTTTTCTTTTTCACTGCCACAGGAGAGGGAGTAACTTTTGTTGATCGGCGCTTCTTTCCTACCTTCGGAGTCTTGGGAGACAATTGTTTGGTCGAAACCATGATGAAAGATGCGATGATGATAAGAAAAAGCACCGTCAGCTTTATGACGATACGTAAATAAAACCGCTGCAAACGTAACAAATCGGCGGCCGCCGTTGAATTCTACGGAAAATTCTGTAGGGGACAGTATGTTATCAAGTTATTATGCGTTGTGTGTGCCCTATGGTATGGGTGGTAATATGATACTACGGGAGGGCGGATCTTTGTGGCTGCGGCGGTGGAGAGCAAAAAGTGGAGATCGTCGGAACCAAAAAAAAACGGGGGACAGGCATGTATGGAATTCCTACGTACTTATTTGCCCTATTCTCAGGGTTCATAGAGGGTTATGTTCCCCACCAAAGAGGCCTCATTCTCGCTTTTTGGTTATGTAGTTCAAACTTTGGATAATGTGAGAATAGACTGGGGCAAATACAAAAACTGTGGGGTGAAATTTGTGTTTAGCATAATTTTAACACCTTTCTCTAGCAAACTCTAGTTTATATAATTATATCCCTGAGGATATTTTGTTTGCCGAGTCTTAATTGGGTTGGCGTTAGGGGGGCTTGCGCTCTTCGACTCCAAGAAGGTAGCAGCTGTTCGGCCCCTCAAATTGAAATATCCTGGATAATTTTTTTTCACTGTAGATTAGGCGGGGACAATTTAATCTATTTTATTAAATAACGGTCACTTTAGGTAGGCGACACCCAAAATAAAGGCTCTGGGCGCTTTGGCAGAAATTCCTTCACGTCATGAGGTCATATCGGTCCACTGAGGATATCGCCGCCGGCATTTAGTGATGCCGACCGACGTTCCGCTCCATACCATAGCCGCCGCCTCCGCCATGGTTCTGGTGTGCACAGTGATCAAATTTTGAAAAGTGTGTGACACGGCTAGAAAAATGATGGAGGGGGCGCCCCGTTTCCCCGCTGGAGTGACCCCTGGAAAAGGCGCGCAGGCCAAGAAACCGAAAATACCCAAGCTCCATGGCCAGTGCCAAACCACAGTCATAGCTGTCTCATCTCCTTGACTCCATCAAGTGGATTTTTTATGTACGTAGGAATCGTCCAAGAAGCGGTACCAAAGTGGCGCCATCGATCTTCGAGCACATCACCACCATGGGATTTCCGCCCGAGTAGCGTACTTTACTAAGCATTGTGCTGTTAGATCAAAGATATAATGCTCGTGATGCCTATATAAATATTTATGAATGTATGGAGCAGCTTGGTATGTACCGATTTTACATATGATGTAAAATGCAAGCCAATTAGTGCACAAGAATGTGTATCCTCAACTCCTCAGGAGCAATGAACGATGGTGTTGTAACAAATATTTCAGCACTATCGACAAGAAACACTGTTGAAATAATGAACTTTAGACGCATATCAATGATGGATATATCTTATTGTTGTATAATAATAATTTATGAGGCCCACAGATCCGTGTTATACGACATAAATGCATGCAGATAAACAACTATCTCATAAGAGAGAATACTCTTTGTGCATTCCAACGATATCAGCAGTGAAAATATGCAGCTTTATCCGTCGAACATTAATTCATCGAAACCTAAGAGCCTTAAAAAGTAGTTGAAGATCCTACTCCGATCTATTCAGACGCAATGTGGCGTCATAACAACAGCCTTCTTCGGAGACAATATGTGCACCTATTCCACCCAATCAACTTCAAGTCACTCAACTATGACCCTACATCATCAATAACCTACATAGTTGTTGTGCTGTTGTTGTCGGTTGGTTAGGTTGATTTGAATGACGTTACCATCGGAGTTGTTCTGTAAATGGCCATGATGTGTTTGTCTTGTGATGTAAAGATTGAGTTCGCCGATGATAGTGTAGGGAGTGAAATCGGATCTCTATTGTCAACTTCACGATACAAAGCGATCCTAACATATTATTGATAGCTCTTGTGTCGTGTTTAGTTGTATCTCCTTGATTAGAGGTCGGAATAGAACAATGAAATGGGTGACATTTGTTTGTAATCGATGATGTGATGTGTAGCAGCAATATTGGTGCCCGACGGAGTGCTATGGCCATATGAAGTCACTAGCAATGTGCCACACCAACACCCAATGTCTATATGTATAAGCGACAGCGAGGATTGATGGAGAGAGACCGATTGTACCATTCATATTGAGTGGAATTGGAGGACGGCAGAGGTTGTTTTTCGTGATTTCGTAGGCTTATTTTGGTTTGGAGGTTTGGGGCGAGACTATTGTAACTTAGTGGGCCAGGTAGATCAAAAGTTTCTCCGTGATCTCAGCTGCTCAGATGGGCCTAGCACCAACTAAGTTTCTGGAGAGTTGAGGAGATACGATTTTACCCACTATGCCGGCATCATGGTATTTTGGTTCATTTCCCCATGATGTTGAATTATGTGTTTTGTGTGCTTGAAAGTGTTGGAACAAAAGACGCGGGAAATTTTTGAAATGTATTTTTGCGCGAAATTGGAATGCTGGATGACATCTTGTACACGAGGTACGTAGGAATCCAGTGGATGGAGTCAAGGAGATAAGACAGCTATACGTCCGGCCATGTGGTGGTCTTGTTGATGATGGAGGATGAGAACCCTCCCGCCCAAATTTGTATGAGTTCCTACGCACGTATAAAACTATTTTTCTCAAATCAAAACAAAGCTTAGCTCTCTGCGGATTTGAGCTCAGCTCGCTCTCAGCTTTTCACATCTGTACCCCATTTGTTCACAGCACAAATATTCGCTGAGAACGAGCATCCTGGCTAGGCTGACCCTGCACTTAGCCATAGAAGTACGCATTCGGTGAAGTAGCGTGCGCCTTATGCGTCATTTCCTTGATGTATGTTACCTCTTTATCCAATAGAGCCCCTGCCTTTGGACGTCTAACCCCTTTCCTACGAAAGTAATGAGAAAGAATTCATAGAGAAATAAAGAAGAAGCTGCTTAGCAGAATATGACAGAAAACAAGTTCTTAATACCGCTCTTATTTTCATTTGTGCAGAAAGAGTACGATATTTCGTGCAAAGAATAGAAGCACGAACCGTGGCTTGAGTCACTTTTCTGTACGTGGGCTGTACCTGTTCGCGAGGTTCTTTCTTTCTTTCTTTCTTTCTTGTGTTTTCGCAAAATTGATACCATTGAGAAAGCTTCTATGAATTCCAACCGTACTTATGTGGTGTCACTCTAGAGTGAGTGAGCGAGCAGCATTCAGGAATAGTCCGGTCTTTCCGCTGCTGAACATTGACCGATAGCTGCTGAGAACTCCTGGCTTTGAGATAGAACATAATACCCCTTCCATTTTTCTTTTTTTTTTGCGGCCATAAAATTGATGCCTGCTACAAGGTGCATCATCTGTCGTCACCCACCGACCAACACTCATCATGTCCTCACCTAAGTACACCTCCACCAGCATCAGGAAGCATTCCTCCACTTGAGCTCGGGGAACCACAACTGTCAACTGCAGAAGATGAGGAGGCAAGCTCTACGCCGGACATCGAACTGTCACCTGCAGAAGAGGAGGAGGCAAGCGCTACGCCGGACATCGATTTTTTCGATGTAGAAAGCAACAGTGATGTTGATGTATCTGATCTCCTCTTCGATTTTCCCATTCATTATGTTAATGTGGTAGTGTTAGATTTAAATGCGGATGGTAGTTGAAGAATTGACGAGATTACCAAGTAACACAGACGTCTTCGATGTGGAGGACGTGAAGTTGGTGTATGCATGGGTACTGAGTCGGCGCACTTGCCTTTTTTTTATTTTTATTGCAGGAACGAGTGAGGAGAGTATGAGAGTAGTATCCAGGCTACTACTGTGAGAGCGCTCAACGTCCAGATGTATGCGCTATGATTGAAAGCCCCCTCTGAATCAATGCTGGAGATCCCTCTGAGGATGCTCGCTTCGTAGAGGTGATGGATAATCATATGGATGCATAAGTATGTCGCTATGATTGAGAGATACCTCTGAGTAAATGTTGGAGATCCCTCTGAGGATGCTCGCTAAATAGAGGTGATGGATAATCATATTGATGCGTACTATTAGCAAGAGGGAGTTTCCTTCTAGAAAGGAACTCATTGTATAATTGGCTGACGCTCTGGAATCACTGGGAAGATCTGTTGTGCATGGCATTGCATCTTGCAGAACCGATGAGACAAGAGATAACAATGAATTGTTCTTATGAGATTTTGAAGCTATATATTGTGTCGACCACTTTGGGTATTTTCAGTGCGTTGGAGTTGGAGATCCTACTGGTGTGTCTCAGCCGAGATACTTGGTTAGTTATAGCGCATTTCAGAAGAGGATGCTCACAATTTAACAGACGACGCAGCTGGGTAGGTTTTCATCAACACTACTTTGTCAAGAGAGTTAGTTTCCAACAAATGATCGTGCATTACGCAACAAACGTTTTATTGATACTATCTTCTACACTGATGCGACGCGAAGACCACAAGGAGGTACCAACGTGTACACTTGTCCGAGTTTATGTGTCCAAAAAGGGTTCATTTATACTTGGATGAGATGGCAGCGACGGCATCATGCAGGTGAGTAGGTGTTCCAGGCACGCTCGTCTGCGATCCTTGAGCATCCAAAAGTGCGAGGAGGTACGCAGGTTTATACGAGGTGGGAATACTCTGCGTGTATTAGGAGAGCTACGCAGTGGGCTGATTTGGCGGAACGCTAGTTTGGGTTCTTGCATAATCTATCAGCTGAATTTCAGGAAAGCGACGCTCTTATGACGTTATGGGATTGCTTTGAGCGGAGGGTGCAAATCATGAACCTTACGGTACATGGCACAACAACTCGGCGGATTAAATCCATGCCCGGTGACTAGATGCACGAGCCAGATATTAGCAATATTGCGGCGTTTGGTTGGCTTGATTGATGTTATTCTTTGGAAGATAGGAACTCACAAGATCCCACACGCTATACAGTTGTTTTTTGGGGGGTGTTTGGAGCCTAGTAATGACCATGGCAGAGAAATGACTATGAATGAGAATGAACGCAGCAATTGGCTGATGTGTATGAATAATATTCGACGCAAATTTTGGGGACGCGGCGATTTTACCTCCGAGGTAGATGATGTTGAATTATCTACGGCCGAGGAGGAGACTCAGGATAAACTCTACAATGAAGTGGTTCGATGATCTGAATGATATCAGCGGCTGGCATATTCATGATGGCGAGGCGGACGCTCTTGCAATACTTGCGGATGAGCAATGAGGTTCGAAGACAATACGTGGTACCTGAGGCTGATGCATGCATTGCTTCAGGGGAGCCCATTACTGACAGATCACTTGTGGATGACCAGATTGACGTAGAGGTCTTTCCCTCAAGGGGAGGATGGCCACAAGTTGTGCAAGATGCGATATCACAGTGTCGACAAGGTCTATTGCCGAGTCGCAGTGTTGACAAAGATGGTTAGACAATGGCGTCTATCACCGCTTAGCCCTGACTACTATTACCTATGTTGTATGGTTCAATGAGAATGTGAAGGCTGAAGCGGTATTGTGCGCTTTTATTGCCCAAAATGTTCTAGAACAAGTTGCAGTTGGAGTCGATAATATACATTACTCCGAGAGATTGAAAGAATGCTGGATCATTGCCGTCAATTGATGCTAATGCTATATCCAAAAGGGAAGAAGTATATCACGATGAGGTATGATCGGAAGTGGATTCTCAGGCTACGGTTGATGAATGTTCTTGATGAGTATTATTAATTGTCGCAAGCAATGGATGCAGATGCAGCTGGCTGAAGGATCGAAATATATCAACCCTGTGCTGCGGAGATGGCCGAGTATGTGGTGCAGGATGATAATGAAGTTGCATTTCAGTGTTGTGTTCACAGTGCGGAAGCAGATGAAGATCATTACATCAGGAAAGGGTAGGTCGAGCCGCAAGATCCACGAGTGTAGTGTGAAGCCGTGCTGGTGTGATAAGTCGAGAAGTGCATGTTGCATTCCCTACGCCGAAATGATGGGTCCATCAGTCTTTGCAGGAAACACCAGAATGTATATTTCCAAAGTTATTCAGAAGCGCTATGTTGTCTGCTGTTCCGAATTTGATGTTGAGAATGAAGAAATGCTCTGATCTAGCGAGAGGTTCACGGAAGTCGTTTTGCATGCAGAGATTTTGGACTGCACTAATGTGAGTATATGCTTGACCTTCGCTTTAAATTGCCGCATGGAGATCCTGTGTTTGCCTTCGTCCTTTTACTAGTGATGGAAAAGTACATGGAGTATATCTTTGGTGTGTAGAGGGGGGCATGTGATCTTACATACGATTGCAGAAGCCGTGCTACGCAACGAGATTGGCTGACATTCAGAAGCGGAAGAGGCAGCATTCACGAGAGGCCATCGAGGTATCTTGGCAATAGATCTCGTAGAGTGGAGTTGAACAGGGCTTTTGGCTGTCCCGTATGTTGGCATAGCCTTGACGAATGTTCTGAGTGGCTGGCCAAGAAGGGTTGCACAATGCCAAGAGTGATGGAGCTCCATTCAAGACTGAGTATCTGCCGGATAGATGCTAGTTGAGAATTGGCTAGTGAGAGCGCCCTATAGTTGATCTTTGGTAGAAATCCTGCGATAGGCGATAGAGAGTTGGCCTGGTCGGGTAGATATTTGTTGGGAGCTTTCAATGACGACGAGTTGACATCTTGCTCTGCCCATAGAAGGTCATTTGGAATGTTTGTTTCATCTATTCGCATACTTGACTAAGTATCAGAATGCCAAGATGTTGTATGATCCCACTGAGCCACATATAACTTCAGCAGCATTTCAGAAGCAGGATTGGACGTTTCCACTCTATACGGAGCAGGATGGAAGGAGGTTCTGCCTCCTGATAGCCTGAGCCGAGAGGAAAAGAATTTGTCATCCGTTGATTTATTTATACATATTGTGCTGGTGATACGGTCACGTGGAAATCTTGCGCTGGTTTCATTGTCTACTTGAATAATGCTCCTATATCGCTTGGTATTCCAAGAGACAGGGGAGTGTTGATGGTTTGACGGACCAGGCTGAAACTAAGACTACAGAATACATTAGTGCGCTGATATAAACTGAGAATGATGCGGATTCCAGTCGAGGGCCTGTGTTCTTGAGAATGATCAGTCGGTGTTATCGAACACGATGGGTCTAGGATCCACTTTGCTTGATGAAGAACAGTGTATGATGCAGTTGCCTATGACTTGGTTCGTAAGCGTGTTATAAGAAGAAGATAGTGATCATAGATCAGTATTCACGAAGTATTGATGATCTGCTTAAAAGGCCAATGGTATTGGGAGAGAGGGGAGCGGTTTGTCGGGAAGATCCTACAATACATATTTCACGATGGAGTAAGAGTAAGGTGATTAGGGATTACGCGGCAACGCCGAAACCGATCACTTCGCTGGCGGTATGGCTGGCCAGCCTCTGATGCAAGCTGGAGTAGTCGATCGTAACAGGGTGAGATTAGCTTTATGTGAACTTATCCTCCCTCGATAGGGTTCTTTCGGTATATTTTGAGGTGATGACTAGATCTTTGGGATCGTAGAAAGGCATTGGAACAGCGAAGTAGCACAATCTAGCGCCAGGTGTTGCTAGCTTGAGGGGAGTATTTCAACTCGCTGTAAGGAGTCGTGTTCTATTGAGACAGGCTACGAGCGGCGTGCGTTGAACAGCTGTAGATTCATGCCATAATTTGTTTAAGAGATGAATTATCACAACGCTGATGCACTTGCTGATGCAGCCCCGATAAGCCGATAGTATCAGGCCCCGATAAGCCGATAGTTTAGGGCTTCCGCTTCCGCGGTGCCTTGAAAGAATACTGCAAGTCGCTAGCGTGTAGGGCCAAAAAGCCCGGAAGCATGAGTAGTGCCTGCTCTTTGATGTACTTTTGCTGTTCATACGCGAAAGTGGTCCACTGAGCCGCTAGACGTCTAGTGGCCCAGTGGTACGACTTTCACATATGATCAGCACACACTCTCATAATCGAGGCATCAATATCCAAAACAACCCATACGAAGACTGAGGATGAAAGAGGCAACACCAAGGCCAAGAAGAGGAGGAGAAAACGAAGGCACATGCAACATGCAACGCAGAAAGGTTTCCGCAGCTTTCCACGACACCATAATCACGCAGCTGGGAGATGATGGCATAAACATAAACATAAAGTCGACCAACTTTGCCTCAAATGGAGCTAAACTCGAACCTGCCGACCTTCAAGCTCAAACCACAAGAATTTTCGGCCATAATCAAGTTTCCTCTGACTGAAACAATATACCTTAACTACAACAGCGGGCAATGCAAATGCAAATGCAAACGTCAAGCAGATTCCTGTCAACTCCAACATATCAACAACTGGCGACAAGCTGCAGGGAATGTCGAAAGACATCCTCATTGTCAATGACTGGAACTATCGATGCGTGAACTGGGTCTACGTTGTCTTGTCGAGGGTGAGAACACTAGCAGGACTCTACCTAATGAAACCGCGTTGGACCTCGAGCGCAGCTTCAATGTTCCTCAAAATCTCATTCGCTTCGAGCAACGATTGAAGGACACCAAAACCAAAGAACGACCAATTCTCGACATGTTGGGTTACCAATCAAATAAAGAGATCGATACAATGCAGTGAAGAGTTTCAGTAATCAGAAAGTTCATGAGAATAAGAAGAAATTGCTCAGCATCAGCAGATTGTAATAAGAAAAACAGGCTCTTACAAGCTTTGTATCAAAGGCAAAGAACAGTTCTTCACATCACGGGAACCGTTAAAATATCTAAATGCATCTTTGTTCATTTCACATGTTGGAATACTGATCAGCACCAATCTCTTAATTATGCTCACTTTTGTGCAGCAAGAGAATTTCGTGCAGCAAGAACAGAAGCACGAAAGCCGGGAGAAGCTTGCCCTGCCGCTGCACGCCAATGTACATATCTATCGTACTCAAAGGCGAAGCAACATGGTCCGGTACACATTCTCCAACGACGCAAACATTATTTATGTCCGATATACTATTTTTATGCGTGCGCAGATGGTCCGGTATCAACATTCTCCAATTCCATTGACGCAAACATCAGAAGTACATATTATGTAGCTTTCTCCAAGCCATGCAAAATCCAGCAGCTGACAGCTGAGTGCAGTTTGCGACGGTATGTACACAAACAGTTGTGGAGAGAGAGTTTGTTGGAGCTGTCAGACATATGATGAGAGAAGTATCATCACCAAGTATCTTGTTGTTGTTGTACGATTACGATGATTAGATCTGTCTAAGCTAGTTGTAATAGAACTTGGTGACTGAAATTTGACTATACAGCACAAAAAATTATGCATGGAATTCCTAATAAGTATTTACATTTTTAGTATGTACAATTTATGCATAGAATAAACGAGTATACTCTCAAGTAGCCCATCGCAACACACTTCTCTCTCCACAAACACCTAGTATATTATATTCTCCATGAACATATAGGCACCTCCGGACGGCAATCTTCTAACGTTACAGCATTCTCTCGATGGAACTTACATATATACAAGCGGTACACTCACAGCCAATCGTGCTGTATCAATTGATATTGGCAAAAGTCTGTGTCAAGTTGGAACTGCCAAGACAAGGGCAAGGGCAAGGGCTGCCAACACGAGAAGAGTGCTTGACAGTCTGACACTGACACACCTTCCTTGGTGATCGATTGCGGATTTCTGGATAGTTCTTGTTTGAAGACGAAGACGATCGACGTCGACGAGGCTTCAATGTAATTGGTGTCGATAGCGATAGAGAAGAGTGTAGGAGGTCAATCCCAATCCCAATCGGTTGGAGGTTGAGGTCTGGTAATGCCGGTGCCGGGAAGTTCATGTCGTTTAGCACGGAGATGCAGTCATTGTTGGCTGGTTGTGGTTGTCGTCGCTTTGGTGCAGGTGGACACAACGGTAGACTTGTGTGCAATGACGCTGTTTGGGTGTGGAGAGATGGGCGGTGGATGGCAATGGCATCATGTTAATGTTCTTCATTTCATATACTCGTATTGTTGAAAGCAATGCGTTTGATATAATAATGCTGTAATTGATGTAATGGAAAAGTTGCGACCTCTTCACATGATAATGCACTTTGCCAAACATTCAATGTCTGGCTCTCTAAGTACTTACATACTCCCTGCGGCGATCTAAATAGGTACCTTCTAATGGCTGGACGGAACTATGACGTGGTTCTTTATTAGCTAATCAGAAGTATGACGTGGTTCTCTATTAGCTACTCAGAAGTATGACGTGGTTCTTTATTAGACATTTTATTAGACATATACCACATAAAAATTGAAGCAACATGGTCCGGTACCAACATTCTCACGTCTTGTTTTCTATTATAGCTTTCTCCAAGCTTCCATGCAAAATCCAGCAGCTGAGTGCCGGACCGAAGGAGCGAACAGTACATAGGTAACGTGTAAAGAAGCTGGTACTTATGAGTTTTGTTGCAAAAAGAAGATATTCTAGATTATAGTCTAGTACTGTTCGCGTTTAAAAAGACACTTTGAAGGATGACATTTTTGCGAAAATTGAGTGTGTTGATTGAGCTGAGGCCGTGGTTGGTTGCAGGCTAGCTGCGCAGGCAGCTGTGCGGAATATGTATTAGTAGCAGTGTGTAGTAGTAAAAGGAGGCACATAAGGAAGTAACCTGATAAACTAACAATGAAAGCATCAAATCAATATCGTCATCTTCAAAATTACATCGCTGCTGGGGGACTCACACTGCTTGTTGTCCTTGCTGCTATCATCGGAAGTGCCGATAGCAACACATGATTCCGCGTATGCTTCGGCTTGCTTCTTTCGATGCTTGGTGTAGCACAGCTCAAATTAGCGGTGGATCTATACAAACATCGAAACAATTTGCAGCTACAGCTGTTCCAACCTCGCAGCCTATCGCTCCTTGCTACAGCTGGTGCTATTGCAACAATCGCATCATTTCTGTTTGTATTTCCGGAATGTGATGTGACATGTGTGCACTTCGTTAACCAATCATCCTCACGTCCATCACATTCATGGGGGAAACTTGTTGATAGGTAGGGCATGGAGGATAGGCAGCATTATAAGCTCTACGGCTACATTTGCAGCCTCGGGAAGTGACATTGATACACTAGGAGCGGCTAGATTGAAAGTCATGAATATGCTCAGCACATTGTCGCAGCTGGGAAGATACATCGGAAGTGGAGGAAGGGAGAAGATGGGAAGGAACAGCGGCATTCGAAGGGCTATCACATTTGCCGACTCAATGTTTGTTGTGATGGTATTACTCATACCTCAACTTCTGTTGCAAATCGTCAACCTATCAGCGCCCATTGTTAGAATGGGCAGCGTCGAAATGATTGAGACGGAAGGGCACTTCACTTGTGAATCTGAGGCTGGCCCGTATGTTTTCTTTATGGGAATAGTGCTAGCGTTGATACCTTTTGCCATCTCGTTGCTGATCAACATCCAGAGTAAGGGTATACCAGATAAGTTTCGGGAGTTAGACGAGATTGCAGCATCTATGACATCTTCATTTTGGATGCTTCTTGGGACGTTGCCAGCTGCAGGGATGATTGGTCAGACACAGCCAAATGCTCGTGCGTATTTGCTAGGTGCATCGGTATTGAGCTTTGTGCTTCCTCTTTCCTACAATATTGCTGGGACTAGGTTGCAGGATGTTACCATTACCATGAATAGCTTGGCAAAGGGGAATGCAAATAGAAAGCAGGGAGCATCGCCTCCAAGGCAAATGCCGCGGACAGCAACAGCATCAAATCTCTCAACATCGTCTCGTGATGGAAAAGTAGAGGATGATCCGCTGATACTAAACGCTGCTGAAGAGAAATCTGTAATGTGTGAGATGTTTGATACGATGGGATCTACATCAAAAGCTGTGGATATCAACCGGGATATCCTAACTTTATTCAAAGTGGGGGGCGATGAGTTCTCTTGGGAGTCAGGGTTTTCACAGTCTGACGTACATTCATTGGGTCCTAAGTCTCTGGAGACTGTCGTTAGAACACTTATCAAGAGCTCGAAGCTTTGGCAAAGAATCTTCCAATTTAATAATGATAAAGAAGCGGAAGGGAGGTTCTTCAAGTGCTGTATGGAAGCATTGGATATTTTTGAGAAAGCTCCAGCAAAAGACCAATTGAGTGACAGGCGCATTATCTTTCCTTGTTACAGCTTGATGAATGCTGTTGCAAAAAATAGTGCATATACCCCTCCCAACGATAAGTCCAAAGAAGACTTTGAAACGACCTTGGCGAAGAACTTTATGAGGGAGACAACTTATCAGCGATTTCATTACTGTCGCGCCCTTGCCTTCCAAGCTGAAATCATGAGATGATACGGTAAATATGAAGAGGCTATATCAGTTATCGATGATATGAAAACAGTGTATAATCCTCAGATTCATATTCATTCAAAGGTACTTGTGAAAGAATACGTAACTGATAACTGCGGTGAGATGATTGCTATCAGCACTGTTTGGCTGCATCGCTTTGGCCGAAATGACGAGGCACTACAATTGTGTGACGAAGTTATCAACACATTGTTGCCAGAGATCGAAGCAACAGAACTTATCACTAAATGGTCGTTATTGGGTCCCGTTTGCCGTGTAATGGCAAGTCAGGGACAAACAAGCACTGCTAAGAAGGCTCTTGAGCTTTTTAGAACTCATGTTTCTGACCCAGTCGCATTAGCCGGGAGTAAGGCGCATCCTGCGTTGGTCATAGGCGTGCCAGTACATATGATCATTCTCAAGTGCCGCAGCTCGGAAGGTGAGGCATATGCTGATTTGAAGTCAGACTTCGCGTGCATGATGAATAGAAAGGACCCAGAATGGTCTGAGCTGACATGTCTTTCATATTTTGATGCTGCTTGGTCAACGATATGCGCAGAAGCTTGCCTCTGCTTGGCCGGGATCACGGATTGTGATTCACAGGAAGCGTCTAAATCTGAACTCATCAAAGAAGGCCTCAAGTGTTTAGAAGTATCTGCCAATACGCTAACGAAAACAGACGGAAAGATAGTTAATAGCATGGCACATGCCTATTACTCCCAAATACTGTCGGAGCTAGAGAACTTGAATGCACCTGTGTAGGTGTAGGAATGAAGTCGGCTTGTCAATGTTGTAATCATGACGATATGACTTTAAGTAATCGTAGCCTCCGTACCTTATTTTCATGTGCATGCTTTGTACGAATAGGAGCTAAAGAAGGGAAGATTCTGTGCGGAAAAATGGAAAAGACACTGTGATACTACACTACAACGTGATGACTGAAATTTGACGAATAGGACACATTATGCATAGAATTCTACGAGTATACTCCCAAGTAGTACCCAACCCTTGCAACAATTCTCTCCACACACAACTTAATCAACACACAGAGATACATCTCTCGAGCTCGAGGCAAGGCCAAGTGTACACCTCACAATCTCAAAGAAGAAGATGTACTCTTTAATCATCTATCCTCCATCGATGGAACTCACACATATAAGCGGTACACTCCTAGCCAATCTACAATGAGGCTGCATACTTAAACATGTACCAATGAAGATCAACTCGGCCTTAACATTGGAATACCACTGACAATTAATCTTCCCATCAACCATCTTAATTGTCCACAATTAACAAGACATGTCTTGTATATAGACTAATGAACTACGTAGAATCAACTCAACAATATCAAGCAGCCGGAGAAACTAGTTTCTGCTGCTGCTGTCTTCTATTCAGTGGTGGATGGGCTATTTGCTGCAGTGACAATTTCGACATTCTCTTCTTGTTGGTAGTGCCGCCAACCGATGTAGTAGTGTTGGAACTGGTCTTGTTGGAACTGGTGCCGCCAAGTGCAGTGTTGGCAAAAGTATGTGTCAAGTTGATGTCGGCAAAAGTCTGTGTCAAGTTGGCACTGCCAAGACGAGGGCTGCCGAGACGAGAAGAGTGCTTGACAGTCTGACACACCTTCCATGGCGATTGACTGTGGAGATTGGTTGAAAACTTGTGGTTCGATGATCGACGAGGCTTTAATGGAATCGGAGTGGAGTATGACAAGTCAATTTGTTGAAGGTTGAGGGCTGGTAATGTCGGGAGGTCTAAGTCGAGTAGCATCGAGTCATTGTTGGCTAGTAGTTGTGGTTGCTGCTGTCGTTTTGGCGCAGGTGGGCATGACGGTAGGCGCAAGTGCAATGACTGCTGTTTGGGTGTGGAGAGTTGGGCGGCGGTGGATGACATGGTTATATTAGATGATATTTATTATTGGAAGGAATGCGTTTGTTATTAATGCATTATCATTAAGAGTACATTTTATGTCGATGTCGGACAATGCTCTCACCAAATAAAATAAATATGCTGCACCAATGCGATGACCTCTTCAGTCGTCGCCAGGTAACGGCGTTCGGATTCCCGACGGAACTAACCTGTAACGTATCTTTCTGTGTCTTGTTTGTGAACAATGCTGCTCACCAAAACATGCACTTCGCGATAAGCAATCAAGTAACGGGATATCGTACTTAGGGTAGAACACAAGTAAAAAAACGCTAAGTAAAAGTAGCGTTTATCTAGTGAAGATGGGCCTGTAGATCTACGATAGGAATTAGTATATCCTCATGCGAACTCAAAAATGGCCGTTTCAAGTCACGCCCCACCTCGCCCAAGACTGCCTGTCTCACACTTTTTCACCGCGATAAACGGCCAAATACACAACCACAGCACAATCACCATGATGCCATTGTGGACTGCCTAGTAGTACAAAATCGACACTTTACCAAGCGAACCTTTTGTAATATAAGACGGAGAAACCAATTTGTAGATCGCCTTCGAAAAAGGTTCGCTTGGTTCGACATATCCTAGGAGAAAAAATTTTTGCCCCGCGACGTAACGGAAATTGGTTGATGCAACTGATGCTGTCGACTACTGCCTTAGGTACTCATCATTACCACCATTTACGATGACACCACAACGCAACAATCGATACTATACATCCATAGGGAGGCATCAGTGTCTCGGTAGCCGCTTTCTTCGCCCGATTGCGTCGTCCGGAACGTCGGTTACTTGGTGTCGACATATTTTATATAATATTTTATATCGGCGGTGCTGTGCAGTAAAGAGGGGCGATAAACCATTCCTAAAGGCAACCAACCCGCTCCCTCGACTCTACTATGCTATAAATACAACGGCTTGGCACTCTGGAGCGGAAGTAATGACTGCACGACTTCGCCTACGTATTTGTCGTTTCCGTCGAACACAACAATCAACTGACAATTAATGCAAACGGCGTAGATATCGACCAAACAAGTATTAATAGATCATTATTATGATAGTATACATCCATGAGAGTAATGATAACATCATATTTATCAAGTATTACATCTAGAATAATTTACATAAAATACCAACAAATAATAACATAGTTTATCTGGTATTAAACTCTACCTTGATGCTCCACCAACACATAGAAGTCTTCAATTCGATTATTTGAACGTTTGGTACAAAGAAAACCACCCAACTTCTGTTATGGGCTCTTTAGAAAGTTGATCATTGCATACACTCTGGCTAGAAAAATAAATTACCTCTCACTGATAAAATGTGCTTTATCACGTACTAGTTGATGTTTGAAAACACTCCAAGTATCCAAAGACGCCTGCCATGTAATATATATCGATTTTACACGAGGAAACCCTCTCTTTAGTCGTATATCACCACGGAAATGTCGATGGGAGGGGTGACGGGAGGTAAGAGGTGTGGATTTTATGCCGTTGATGGCGACGTTAATTTATTAGTTTTCGGTGAATCAACTGGGTATTGTGGTCGGTTACGCTTATATTAAGATGTATACTATCGAATAAGTCGAGAATCATAGGCGATTTTAGTAGTTGTGCATAACTGTGGCCATAGGAGTGGAGGACATCATGGTGAGGGTGTAAATTATGGGATTCGGAATTTGGATTTTGAGTGGTGCCGGTTGGCGAAGTCCTCTCTACGAAGGAATCGAACCCTCTAGGTATATTATCCATTTGACGCAAACGTCCAAGACTTTTCTCGATCAGCTTTCTCCAAGCTAGAGGTGAAAAAAACGTCCAATGTTGGAAGTTGGGCCACGTGGAACTTGAGGAAGGCATTTTACTAGCACGCCGCGCACAAACATTTGGAAAATGTTTCTAAACAACCATGTCGACACACTCCGCAGCCTGATAATACGTCCAGTAGACATATCTACCCCTATAACCAGATATTATTTGATAGACCAAGTTATCAGCTTTCGATAGAGCCATTGGTCAACATCGCACCTGCAATATTTGTCTCGCAGTTGTGGAGTAGCATAGACCAAAGGGGGGGCTGGAGGCGATTTTTGTTACTGATATTTACTAGCAGAAATGGTAGAATGCACTTCATCATAACTCCATGTAGATTAACTATAAATTGATCAACCAAAGACTAATTAGTTTTTAATAGTCTTTAGTTTAGCATTCCTATCGGCCATTTTTGTCGAATGTCCAATAGTAGTGCGTAGTAGTGGGGGTGCTGACATGGTTGTTTTCCACTTTTGTGAGTGATGATGGCGGGGCAAAAAGTTTGGACGTTTTTATCTTTGGATGTTTTTTTCATCACTAGCAAGCTACTTCAACAAAATCCAGCAGCAGAGTGCATGCAGTACCTACTTCTTACAATAACGAAGGTGCGCAACAGTTCCTACCTACCTTCACTTGCTTGGCGAGAGCACTTTGTTGGAGCTACGCATGTATGATAGATAGATAGATAGATAGATAGATAGATTATTTTAGTCACTACTCTCTCTAGACATGATGATTGATGAGAGAAGTACTTGTACGATGATTAGTTCAGTGCACTAGCTAGTTGTGATACTAAGTACACTACAACGTGGTGACTGAAATTTGACGATATTTATAGCACATAATTTATGCATGAAATTCGTCGAGTATACTCCCAAGTAGTACCCAACCCATGCAACAACTCTCTCCACAAGCACTGTCAAGGCTTATTCCATGAACACACATACACCTCTCGACTGCAAGGCCAAGTGTACACCTCCAATTCTAACAATGCTTTAAGCTTCAAGAAGTCGATGGAACTTCCACTTCCATATACAAGCGGTGCACTCCCAGCCAATCAACAACGAGGCTGCACACTTACAAATGAATGTATACTTGTGGTCTCGAAGAAAGACTAAGTAGCATGTTGGGGTTTTTAGATGATGAGACAGGATGAGAAAAGTTTCAACTAACAAGCATCTGTTCTATGTAGTTCACTCGAAGCAAACCTAGCTACTAGTTGTATACTATACTACTTGAACTTGGTGACGATATATTTATAGCACAATCATGCATAGGCAATCATGCATAGAATTAAAAACGAGTATACTCTCAAGTAGTACCCAACCTTTGTGCAACATTTATTCCTCTCCACACACACCAAGATAATAGGCCAAGTGTACACTTCACATCCTTAAGACGATGTACGTTACACTCTCATCGATGAAACTTACACACATATAATATGTATATGCGGTACACCAGCCAATCAAGAGGGTGCATACTTAGAATGTATACTTCTGCACAGATTGAAGTCCGCCCGGCTTTCGAACACACACACACCGCTGACAATCAATCTGCTCGGCAAGGAAGCAAACCGCTGAACAATCCAACCTCCACCAACCGCCTCAGATAGAAGGACATAATGAACAAGACACATATTAGAACCAATTAATCACGTAGAAGTCAACATCTATCAAGCTGCCGGAGAAGAAAAGGAGGCACTGCGATGTCTACCCCCCGTACGTTGCTGCTGTCTTCTATTTAGTGGTGGATGGACTAGCTGCGGTGGTGACAATTTTGACATTCTCTTCTTGTCGGTAGAGTTGTTGTTGGTAGTGTTGTTGGAAGTAGTGTGTGCCAAGTTAATGTTGGTAAAAGTCTTTGTCAAGTTGGTACCATGGGTAAGATTAGTGCGGCCCACCCGGAGAGGGGAGTGCTTGACAGTCCGACACACCTTCCATGGTGATCGACCACGGAGATTGGTTGGAAACTTGTTAGATCGACGAGGCTTCAATGTAATCGGAGTGGAGTAGGACAAGTCAAGTTGTTGGAGGTTGAGGGCTGGTAATGCCGGGAGGTCAAAGTCAATTAGCATGCAGTCGTTGGCTGGTAGAGATTGTGGCTGCGCCGGCCGTTTTGGCGCAGGTGGACACGACGGTAGGCGCAAGTGCACTGACTGCTGTTTGGGTGTGGAGAGATGCGCGGTGGTAGACGACGACATGGTTATAATAGTATTGATTGTTGTAAGCAATGCGATTGTGATTACTGCGATATTATGTGACAGACAATGCTGCTCATCACCAAAAAATAAATAAATGCTGCACCAATGCGATGACCTCTCGAAGTCGCCATAAATAATCAATGGTTCACGATTCACGGCGAACGTGTCTTTGCATTTTTTCATGCAGTTTTAAGAGCCGTTGTGATGGAAGTGCTCGGCAATGCGACAACCCAAGACGCAGCATCATCGTATGACGCCGCACAACATTATCATCAAGATCACACAAGTGCAAACAAAAGTTCCAGCAAAGTGCTGAATCACAGATGATCCGGTACCGCATTGTCTTTTGACAGTTTTGTACCAGTCTAAAACTAATCTGTCCCGTTGGACGAGTCTGTCCCGTTGAGATGAGATGAATTTTCGGACTGTCCGTTCCGAGCGCCTTGTCGGTCAATTTGAGCGTAGTAAAGCCAGGGGGAGTTAGCTAGGCCAATGTATGGAAGGTTATGATGATCGGCCGCCACCAACGCATCGACCGAGGCGCTATCGGAGGCGGTGTTGCTGATGAAGTCGAATGTGCTGTGAATTGATGTGTGAATTTAGTTTTCATCTCATCTTTTTAGTTTCAGTCACGCCGACGACTGTCATTTTCCGACCGCGTTACGAGAATTTCACTCCTCCTCCCCTCATGAAGATGACAATGAGCACATGAGCAGCACTACATCATTATTAATATTATAATCGTCAATGAGTTAGGCGCTTTTGTGTCCACTGTTCATCCATTATTACACTGCATTTCCACTCCCGTACTTCCACTCTCCTTCAGCAATGCCCACCAAATCTAGGGTAAGTCGCCACAGCGCACAAAAGAGAAATGACGCTGATGATAATAATGACGATGAAATAAATCATCCACGAGTGCGTCAGCGGAATAATCAACTGCGTCAACCCCTCTTCCAAGGGGTGACGGCGGCGGCGGCATCGATCCTCCACCTGCTCCTCAAATCTCCCGGAACAGGAAGCACAGCGCAAACGAATTGTTGATGAGATTGCGGAGAGACTTCTTCAACTCAAAGAAATATGGCACTCAAGCAGGCACGAGCGGAGCGTCGTCGAGAAAGTGAACAAGCAGCTGGATCATTGGAACACATCAAGGGGAGACTCACTGCCGGCAGATTGTTCTCAAGTGGCACTGTTGCACTTGATAGTGAGGTACTTGCACTGGTAGAACGATCTGCGCAGATGGAGGTCGATAAATTGTACGAGAGACTCTGGAAGAAGGCGGTAGCATTCGATGCGGTCAACGACGAATACAGACAGCTCTTGCGATCTGGCAAGGCCGAAAATCAGCCTACAACTGCGACAACTTGAAGGCGTTTATCAAAGCGAGGCGGTTGAAGGAACGAAATCCATCCCAACCAAGAAAGATGATGATTTGATTCAAATGAAACAACGTCTTGCTACCTGCGAACCAGTTGATTTGAAGGGTCACCTAAAGCCTCATATTAAGTGCACAGAAGAGCAAATCGATGATTTCTTGACACGATACAACGCTGATATCGATGACGAGAGTGGAGATGATGATGAAGAAGAATGCGATGAGATCGGGCAGAGAGAAGAAGTTTGAGTTGTCTTCTTAGTAGCTCACAAACGAGGCACTAATTAGTTAAACACCAAACTTGATCTTCTCATATCTAATTGCGTCTGCTCTCGTAAAGCTCCACTCTATCCGGTTCCTCCCCCCCCTCACTGATTCCATAATCATAATCTCGAAAGAATGTATGTCTTAGATAACATATAAACATACGTAGCAATTCTCAATGATGTTGCCAGTCCCCCCTTCGTCCTGTATTGATTAAATAGTCTATGTCATCTTTCATCTCTCCTTTCTAGAGAGGAAGCGCAAGCATTCATTTTCAGAAGATGATACGTCTTCCATGCACACCCAACCATTCGACCGAAGCAGCAAAGTAACTTTATGCATCCCACAACTAATAATGGCATCTTTACCGAAGGAATCATGTCTGCAAAATGATGCCATCATACACTAACGAAAGAAATCCCCTCCAACACAATCAAAGGACACCCAAATAATTTCCAACATTTACATCTCTAAAGAATGAACATCCAGATATTTAACAAAAGATGAGTTCATCACCACTCTCGAACTCAATAATAAACTATTCCGACTGGGGGAGGGACCATGAGACAATCACCAAGTGCCCCACATGTTGATTTTGGAGACATGGCCGACGCTCACCTGACGGCACAAAATCATTTCTGGGTGCAGTAGAGGCTGTTCGCAAACCCGATGACATCAAAAATGGATTCGAAGAATGCTATGTGACCATAGAGGAATGGACGCGGTATTTTAGTGGTGTTAGTCCCTGCATTGCTATTGAAAAGGGTGCCAAGATGACAACATTAGTGTGGAGGAAGTCATGAAAATGAAATAAAAAGATGAGATGACTCCAGAGAGCAAAAAGCAGTCACGTTTTCCGTGACTCAGCGAGTCTACAAGCTTCATCCGTAACGGGACAGACTTTTTCAGCTCCATCATCAACCGAAATCAACCAAAATGGTCTCGGCGCGGCCACAATATAGTCGTCCACACTGACCCCGGCGACAAAACCAACATGCGTAATCGATAGAGTATCATCTCAGCTGCAGCCAGCTTCAATGCACGGCTTTATCGGACGTTTATTGACCCAGATCGAAGAACGCAAAGATGAGATGAAAATGACGGGACACACTAGTTTTAGACTGGTACCGTACAAGGTACTTTTCTCGTCCGTTCAACGCTTTCTCAACGCCTCGAAGCACATTCATCAACTGAGTACCGAAGGTGTATGAGAGAGAGGTTGCAGGTTGCAGACGCCCGAAGAACGACCGCCGCCCTCCGTCCTCCAACACCTAACCTTCTGTCATCAATGGGAGTCCTCTTCAGAGGGACTCTGCATTTATGCAGAGATCCCAAGTGACTCAGACAGGTGTCTGAAGATCTTATGTGCTCCTCCACAACAGATCAATCTCATTTGACAAAATGCTTTGATTTGTCACAGTGCGTGAGGTTGATGTCTCTTGGACAACCACATACATTGAAGATTGCACGAGAACCAAGCTCTTGAGGCAGCTAGAGAGTGAAAGCTGACTTGAAAAGGGCCAGAAAATAAACGAAACATACGCAAGTTTTCAAGCAGAGGAAGAAATAGACGTTTTTCGATATTGGAGAAAGTCAAGAAGTTGTTACAAGACTACATAGCTGTATGACGCGGAAGTGAAAGCGAAAAATCGGGAGCACGCAAGTAAGGTGCTGAGGTGGCCGAGGCTCGCCAAAAAAGCAAGCTGTGATAGAAGCTGCTCTAGCCAGGGGCATCTATAAAGCCGTCCATCAATAAAGGCCAAACAAGCTATGGCTATGAAAATGACGAAGAAGGAGGAGACAAAGAGATGATCAAAGAACGAAGAGCGAGAGCCACATTTATTAAAGTTATAACATGTGTTAAAGTTAAAACTTTGTGAGACCTCTCTAGAATTTCGTGATAAAGTACATTATGTATACAGACACAGAGACATAGATTGAGTTCACATTCACAGAACAAATTCACATGACATTTTCCATCGTCCAAAGAAGGAATGAAGTGTCTACATCTCAAAGCTGTCTGGAGTGCAGCATGTCACATTTATCAATTTACACAAAGCGCCATCGAAGGGGGTGTAATGGGAGTTCATGTTGGAGCCAAGGCTGGCTTCGGCCAGATTGGTATAATTATCTTCCATAACAAATTCAGCAGACCCGTCGTCCTCTTCGACTTTCCTCTTCGGCTCCTTCATTGGCTGCTCCCTTACTTCAGCTTCCTCCTCCCTCTTCGACTCCCTCTTTGGTCTCCTCTTAAGTTCCCTCCCTTTGGCTACCTCTTCGAGGTTCACCGATTCAGCTGAATTCTGGATCAACTTCTTAGTCACAGCCACCTGTCCCTTGTACGAACACAGATCTTCCTCCAACTGCTTCAGAATTTTATTTGCAAGTTTCATGTCGCTGGATGGGACTTTACTCCTCTGCACACCTTGCTGTGCACGTAGAAGCATTTTCCTTGCATGCTTCATTTCACTTGATGGAGTGTCTCGCTCCTGAGCAAGCTGGTTCAACATCCTGTTCGCCTTCTTCATTTCTTTCGAAGATGAGCTTTGGTTCATCTGTATCTCTTTCAGCATCTT